>JALIZF010001237.1:0-203421 GCA_029948255.1 Telmatactis stephensoni | reverse complement strand
AAGAAAAAATGTGGTTTTTATGATTAAAAAGTGGTTAGGGAACTATAATTTTGTCGAGCAACTGAACCAATTTTTCTCGCCCACAAAAGATAACGATTTCTTAAATCATTTTTATTCTTTCGATTAACACAGAGTAAAAATCCTTTGTAGATAAGTATGATTATGACTGTGATTGCATTAAATGGAATACTGCCTATTAACACTTAGTTTCCCTCCATTAATGCCATCAAATGGAAGCATAAAACTTGAATCAACTGAAATGCGTCAAACAGCTGACCAACGGAACATTTACCAATCTATTCTCTAGTAAAGCAAAGCTGCTCTCAAAACTCAGTGCTTTCTTATGAATAATTGAAAACTCAGCGAAGTCCATTTCCAACCGTGCAGTTGGCTGTTTTTAGCATCTATGTCGTCAGACTTGATAACATCATTGTAGTAATTGTCAAAGACAACGATCGGAAATTGCCTTCTTGCTTAGACACTTGAAAACATATTTACATCCAGATATCTGGGAAGATCATCTATGTACGGGCATTGATGAAAATAATGTGATTACAAGTGGCAGAAACTCTGGAGAAAACTGTGATTGAATGTGTAAATAGGCTAAGCCGAACAATTTGTGAAACGAAAATGAGCTGGTGATACAAAAAATTAGGGTTTTGTTTTTCTATGTAAGGTTGATTCGAAACATGCTATATTTACAGAAACGTGTGTAGGACTTTTTAAGAAGATGCATTGGACACCGTGTGTGAATTTTTAAAAAACTTCCACTTTTTTTCGCATTTTTTTACATCAAACTGTGCTGCACTTTAGATCACGGCCATTATTTCATTATTTGTTCGTAATTTGATGTAATAAACATTGTTGAAAATCGAACTTGTATTTGATAGGAAATTAAGATAAGTGTAAGCAATCAGTATGAGGTGGTGAAATGACATCAGCAAGCAAGAAAAAATGTAGTTTAATTTAGAAAAAGAAAGCTTGGACATAAAAAAATCAAAACAAGAAAATGAAAAAAGGAACGAGTAAAAAGAACCCAAATGAATTAAGTATTTGAATGAAATATAGGATAATTTGATAATGTAGATGAAAACTGGAGTATACAGATAGGATAAAGATAGCTCGAATGAACATAAGAAAGACAAAAAGATCGAAGCTATCATAATAATCATCATCATGGAACGAAAATACAAATATAGAATAGAAAAAGTGAAGCCGCTGCAGGTGAATTTTATCGTTAAGAGCTTTATCGTATTTTTCTGTCGATATCATTCAAAAATGCTTTGAGTACTAATTGTCAAATTAAATTACTTTATGACAAGCAAGCCATTAACTGTCTTAAGTACAAATGCAGAGAACCGATCGGTGCACTGTCTGTCTCCAGTACTGCGTCAAGCAACAGCCCAATATACATTCTTATCGTGTATTCGGTGATAATAGACCCTCGTCGAAGTTATTACCTAAGTGAAGCTGTAATCGATTGGAATTTGATTGGAACGAATCAACGTCAAATGCGTGGGCTGTGGTTTTGAGTACTTAAATAACCCGTTTGCTGCATATTTTCTCGCAAATTTGCCTAAATGAAATCTAGTTATGTTATAATGGAAAAAATCACTCTAATTAGAGCTGTGATTTGGTATTATTCCCCAACACGTTTCTATTACTCTAATAGGCTGCCAAGACACCAGATCGTTTTCAAGTTCCTGTACAATTTGCTCAATCGTTTCGATGTCTGCGCCTTTATCAGTCTCCACAATCAAAATGGCAGTTATAGGATTTTGATCATTGATCTATTATTTATAGCTGTTTATTACTGACAAATGAAAACCTCTCAGAGTTTGAGATCTTGGCTTAATGCCGCCCTACCACTATCTGTGAGTGTGCTAATATATTAAAACTGGATGACTCCAAAGAAAAGCTAAGGAATTCCCCCCAAGAACCTGAAGCCAAACGAATACGGTTTAGTGGCAGGCCATTTATCCATGTTGCAATAAATATAGTTTTTGAATTTATTTCCAAAGGTGTCATGAATTATTACTGATAGTGGTTTGTAATCAGTTCATACACAATTATTACAGATTGGTTCCTTAAGTAGTTCGACAATCTCTGGTATTTGTTATCCATAGCTCGCTTGCCCAGTATAAAATCTAGAGCCGTCCTTGCACCCTCACACTTCAATCTTAAAACAACCAAAGTCAAGACCTCTGAAACAGGATCAGAAAGCCTCACAGTTTAAAATACAGATGCGTATCGATTGTACGTATTTGCGATTGTCATGACGATCTTGTGTTTGTCCGTGGAGGCTAAAACACTCAATACCGCCAAAAGAGACGCCGTGGAGTCCACTGACCCAAAGGGTAAGTTGGGAAGATTTTATTTATTCATTTTGAAATTGGAATATCTTGATCATATCCGTATTACTGACATCAATATTACAAATCAATTCAAAGAAAGATTGATTTCAGCAAGGAACTGTAAACTCAACATACAACTGATTTACGTGGCTTTTAAAGATTGATATCGAACTGCTAGCTCTTCAACGCAACATTGATCAAACTGAACGATCTTTAAGGACAAAGACAGTTAAAAGGGTGCTTCTGTTGTTGAATACTGAAGGATATTATATAACTCAAGATACGTTTGCTAGCATTAGTCCTCAGAACGAGCTTTGGAAAAGGCGACAAAATGTCGGCAACGTATTGTTTTGATATTTGTTATTGCTTGTAAATTAAAGAGTCAAGGGTTGATCTTGAAAACTAAATTCGTAGACCAAAATCTTATTTGCTGCAATGATTATCAGATATAGGCACAATAGACAATTTGGTTCATGTAAAACAAACTGATTATTGGCATGCCTAAAGCGGGTGTGTTCAAAACCTCTTTCTGAAAATAGCGACATTCTTAGTGGCTAGAAATAAACCCATCGCTTGCAATCCCTCACTATATTTGGTAAAAGTTTGTGCAGCCAATTTTTACTACAAGAGTAATCAGGTTAAATGCAGCTGTATTAATTATTAGTGCTTAAGAAAACCTCATGTTTGAATTAATTAAGGCTTTGTAAGTGGAAGGCGATCAATTGAAGGGGCTGAGTTGTCAAAAAATATCAGCGTTATTATATAATTGTGTTATAATTTTGCTCAGTGCCATAGCCACACTTCGTCGATAAAATTATCTTAGGGAGCTTCTCATTTTAAAATACTAACCACTATGCGAGTGCTACATTAATTCCTGCACTCTACTGACAACCTTGGCTGTAGGATGGTGATTAAAAATTTCCTGAATCCGTAAAATGTTTAAACGTTAGGAGTCAGGAGAAGACTGGCGGGCGCACAGCTTGTGTTTGACTGCAAACCGTGAAGGAGCGACGATTTACTGATAGAATTCACTAGAGTAGAAACCATTAATCATAATGGATTACAGAATCGAAAGTCAAAAGAAGATTTATTTATCAAAATTTTCTTGTTGAAAATGACAGATACATTAATTCTGTGGTGTTAAAGAGAATCTGACGTACTAGTTCTTAAGAGAACGGAAAATAAGGATATTGAATCCATTATGTCAAGTTCCGATGGGGCTTTAGAGATGCGCACAAGAGAGTCGGCCAAAATAGAGGAAATCCTTTCTTTGTTGAAAAAGTTATTGAATCAATTAGGCAACCTCTGAGCACAACTGCCTGAGCACAAGTGGATTAAAATGCACAGGGAAATAGAAACATATTTATTCACTCTATTCACAACTATGTTCTCCAACGTCTTTCACGGAACGTCAATCTTCTGCTAGGATTTTTAAACAAGCTGATGATCTAACCTGAAAATCATCTCTCTTTTTTTTCATAAGCGCAAGAAAACTAGTGTTTGTGCCCTAATTCATATTTTTCTGATATATATTTAAGTGCATGTACTTGAATAATTGAAATAATTGAGTTTTGAGTAATTAAGTTATTAGAATCATTCTTAGAAAGGAATGGATGAGTAAGTCGAAAAAGGTGCTTTATAATGTGAACATTAAAGAAAACAAACTTTTATTGGAATCGTTGATGGTAGAAATTCTTGTTTTATATTGTTATTACACAAGGCCGAAGACCAAAAGGGGGTATTGAAACATGAAAACCTTTGCAGTTAATACCTTTGATGAAGAGTAAAGATAATGGGATGAATTAGTTCACTGGCCTATTTTTTGAAATCTGAATTAATTTGTCGCCATTACCTTCATGCAAAATATTTCAGTTCGGTTGTGTTGACTCTATCATAAGACGATGTCTGTTCCATATTCATAACAACCAACAAATAATTGGAGTTTTTCTAAGAGTTTTGATATGTTTGGCACTAAGTATTTGTTACCACCCAAACATGACGTATCCCTCCTAGTTGATGTGATTCCGCTCTGCACGTTGCTTTTTTTGTGTTTGTATTCCTTTTGTTCTTCCCGAATTGTACAAAGTGGATTTTTCTCTTTTCATCAGTAGAATACGAATGACAATAAAATGACGTGTTTTTATTTGTTGGTGTCTTTCGGTTCTTTCACTGAACTCAGTACGTGCAAATAGTCATGTTGTCCTTGCTGTCGATAAGTTTTTTGCTGGTGTCCATGTCTAAAGGTTCCAAACGGAACTGATGCCAGTGGAATGAAAGTAAAAGGTGATCAAAGATAAATGATCCTTTCTTGTAAAAGAAATTACTGAAAAACTAACGATGTTATCGTCAGGGATTTGCCATCTACAAACTCTGCCATTACGGCTCTACAGATGCTTTGACTAGTGCAAAAAAAAACGCCGGTATATGCTGACATTGACAAAACATGATATGTTGTTGAGTTGCATTTATCGTGGGCAATAAGTCTATGAGCGCATCATTACTCAATTTGTTATTCGTAGAATTAACGATAGGTATACAAGCAAACGTTTTTATTTGATATTCTAAAATTAGAACTCAAAAATATAATTAAGCAATGTATGTTACAATTTATGAGTTTGGGCACAATCTATTACAATATACGCACTGAATCTGTTATAATATATGCACATATCTTAAAATATTTTGTATCACGAATGCACAAAAAATATGAATTAATGAATGAAAACTCATTTGACCTCCTTACCAGGAGGTGCCTCTCATACGAAGACCCAGGAACCGCATGGATCCCGTTCGTCTGAGTACAAAAGTTCAGACAACGTTCACATCGATAAATTCTAAAATAAACGCATTTTTTTTCCGCCATTTTCGCACCTTAGACTTAAAAAGAAAAAATGTCGTTTTAGACGTGTTTTCGCATTTATGTGGGTTAGTATGGACGTAAATATACAAGAAATGTTCAGTTAACAAAACGAAAAACGTCACTGACTAAATGAGAAAAGATCAAGAAAGGCTTTTGAAATCATTTTGTAAAACAGTCTTGCTACATCCAGTGCGCTTCGTACGAATTCAGTTGAAAATACGTAAAAAATTAAAATGCATTGGACAATTGAATCCTGGCCATGGCACCCAACATGATTTTGTCAATAATTAAACCATATTCACGTTGTTTCAAGTATGATGATCGGATCAGTTCTTTGACTCATTATATACGAAATGACATTTATAGTTTATCTATCTATTAAGCTAACAAAATCTGGTTTTCTGTGGTTCATTATTATTAGTCTTCATGTGAGGAGAGGAGTAGTAAGGAATGTTGTGATCAGATGTCAAACTTCTCGGGAGATTCCTCTAGTGCGAAGTGATGTGAGACATTTTTCATAACTTTTTTGATCACTTGAAAGATGATTGACTTGAGTGAACAAACACAGCAATATGAAAAAAACTATTATTAAGGGATCCCATATCAATATAAGCTATAAAGATATTCATTAATAAAACATTGAAAACCGGTGTTTGAGGTGTTTATTTCTCACGAAACAATCAAACTAACCAAAGCTTGTCAGCAATGGTTTTACACAGACGCTCAAAAATGAATATCTAATGTGACGACGTGAGTTGTTTCTAAGAGCTCACTCCAAGAAGAGCACTTGAATCTGATGGCATCTTTATGTTGTTCCTGTTTTCGATTCGGTACTCAAAATTAGAGCAACGTAAAAGATGAAACGGATAAGGAGTTTTGACATCAGTCTTTCAAACTAAGTATAGAACATTTAGTCGCACTTTTAGTTTAAAGACATCAAATTATGAATCTTGAATTATTCATTTGTGTGAAATCAATTGAAAAATTTTGCGTGTATCGTCCGACCTTCCGTTATCTGTACCGTCTGTATATCTTTTTACTGTGGTTTTCCTTATTTCTTCGTTAATCTTCTGATTCCCCTTTTAGTAGCAGGAGCATGGCAAATATTTTAATCAGTTCTTTCTTGGCTATGGTCATTTAAAGGCTTAATATAGGATGAAATGAGATCTTGTAATATCTCTCTCAAGTCTTTCTCTTATTTTTATGCTTTCTCTCCTTTTTTTCCGTAGCCAGAAGGGGCGCTATCATCTTCGAATAGAATTAACCTAATGATATTTTTCTTTAAAATAAAATTACATCTTAATTGCCAATTACAGCTCCTCATTTTTCTGCCTCTAGAATACGTTATTTTCTAAAAGCTATCAAACTAAAATGTTCAATATGTCTGTAATATGTTTTTTGCATCGTCCTTTTAGCCTCTCAATTAACAATCGTCTAATGGTTTTCGGTTAGCATACTTTTAAGAATATGCTGAAATGATATCCACGAACTTCGAAAACATCTGGAGAAGATCTCACTACATGTAATTGCTCAAGCAAAGTGAATCGGAATTTTACACCCACGTTTTTTTGAAATCATAATTTCGTATTTTTTTCCTATAGTAGATATTGCCTAAAATATCTATTCCTTCAAGGTATATAATTATCGCGACAATCACTGATGAAACTCGAGTGCAACAGCTTTCACGGTTTGAAGGAGGCCACTGTTCAAGAATCCCCGAGAATTTTTTTCGATGAATATAGCGCTAAAGAAATGAGATTTGTATTTATTTTTCTAATCCTGATTGAAGTAACTATTGTTTTGTCTAGAATTGTAAACATTGACAGTAATATCACCCAAATAGGCGAGTTTGTTTTCATCCTTTTACAATAATTGATTTTGACTTCAGATATTTGTCAGCCATTTCGAGCTTATAATTTGGGTTCAAACTAGGCGGAACTCTTTCGACATGGCATTCAAAGTTTCAATCGTATCTTAAATTTTGATTCAATGGAAAAAAAAATCCGTCCTTGTTTGGTGTTCCATTCTCCAGTAGTTAATCTGGAATGTACATTCCAATTTGTTTTCCATTTGTTCATCATTTTTCTGCTTTTCAACAAGCCGTATCAATCTTCTTTAAAGATTAATTTTATTGCTCTGTTGTTGCCGGGTTTATTAAAGTATTTCTTATTCAAATATTTCTTGAATGAATTTTACTGTAGAGTCGGCACGGAAAAGGTTTTCCTTTAGAACAGCAAACATAAAATATAGCACGATGCCGCCTGAAAAATTGATCTTCCCGCAAAAACTTTTTAATTCAAATGAGTTAAAAATATTATGAAATATCAGCTACAAATTACTACCAAGCTGAAACAGTTTGGGATTGTTTTCCCTGGAGCGTCAACTATCACGGAAACGGGTTCTGCCTTAAAAAAAACTGAAAAAAGGAAAAGAAAATGATACAAGAGAGTGATTGTACATCTACTTGAAAAATGTGGTCATACCAAAAACCAAGGAATCCAAAAAAATCCCCAAAGTACCTGATTTAAAACTGATTGTCATCGATCACCAAAGCAAACTTCAATTCAGGAATAGAAAAATATTATCTTAGGCTATAATTTCTGTTTAATTTTCGTATTTGTGCAGATCGTCTTCGCAAACAAACATCGACAAAATGTCTTCATGTTTAGACAGTTTGACGGCTTGTTCATAAAAGCTGAATTTACAGCGAATTATAGATCAATTTGCTTACTAACATCACAGGTGCCTTTGGGAACTCAAATGGACAAATTAATTCTAAAACTGATTGTGAAAAATTCTCCTTTTTCATCCTTTTTTGAGTGAATAGATAAATTAAATGTCCGGGTTAAAATTCATTAAATATATTAAGTTAAGTGTCTTCTGATCATTCCTTTATTTTTCCTGGCTTAAGGCCACTCAATTAGTTTATTGTGATTAATGTCAGCGAGTGGAAAGGCTTTCCTTGACTAGCCATCTCTACAGACAACATCGGGTTCACTTTTGCCAACCTGACAATTGAGATAGCAAAAACCTTTTGGCAAATATCTCAAAAGATATCTTGTCCAAGGTCTTGAAATACTAAGATGTAAATGCCTGATTCCTTGCCTATTTTGTTCTTCACTTTTCAAAGTATTATCTAAACTTATTTATATTTGAAAGATTTTCTTTCATAGCAAAGAAATTATTCCCAACGGGGTGAATTGTTTTACAGATATACGTGGTATATCATGTGAAGGCTGATACTTGCGTGCTAAAACCATTGTCATTTTCTGCTATGGGAAAGCTATATCAGTCGATAATACACCACAGAGGCGCTCTTGCAGCGAGTCTTATGATCGAAAGGTTAGAGATACTAAACTATGATAACCTTGTCGAAATCTGACAGAAAATAGTTTTCAATTATTGCTTGGTAGGGTTTTGTTTACTTTTGGTCACCACCTGGTCGGCATTGCTCTACCTTGGTCTTTTTTTGGCCCATAAATTTTACCTGCTTGAAAACACTGAACTGGAAAACTAAAATGATCGCTCTCATTGTTATATTGACGATAATTTAGCTTTGAGTGAGGTGCAAATAATGTTTTAAATAGGGATAATAACAGCTAACTAGTGAGTAGCTTGTTAAATGTATAGAGGATATAGTGAAGCCGATTGGCGCGGTAAATATGAGGAATTTCTAACACGCTTTCTTTTATCATGTTAAATGTTCGTTCAAAAAGAATTCATCTTGCTTTCCTCGGCTTCCGTACAGTTTTGAAAAAGCCCGTAGATTTACGTAAGATATCGACACAAGGAATTGGCCAACAGGGAATGAATATATTTCTTGCCAACTTCAAAGAAAAAATTATTTTCTAAAAACAGCTAGAAATCCTCTCAAGTTATTCAATACAAATGACGAATAAAAACTGAAATCCAATGAATAATTCAAAAACATTCACTTATCAATGGCGTAAAGGTATTTAGAATATTCATCATATGATTTTTCGATGTTTTCCTCAAAGAATTAAAAGTCCCAAAATGATTTCAAAATGAGCAAATAGCAGGGTAATTTCTAAACAATTACTTACAATATGGAACGGCTCTCATCAAACAGTTCATATTGACCTTCGCTGCGTTCTATCAACTCGCGCTCTGATTGGTCCATTGTTGCATTTGGATCACTCATAACGAGTGCAAGCAGTCGTACTTAGTCACAAGTTTGTTGGCGACTTCACAGTGTACAGCGTCACCTAGGAAAAATATCTCGTCGGGTTTTCAAGGTCTCAACAATGAATACAGAAAAGACAATTCTTATTCTTCTGTCATTTTTGCTCGTTTCGAATGCGCTGCACATTCAAGGATCACTCGAAGATATTTTGGAAAATGGAGTCGACGCGGGTAAAGTCTTGATACTTGCCTTGGTTGTCAGTATCTTTGTTTTGTACTCTTCTTTGTTTCTCTACAACTAAACTAGGTTACTTGATCATTTGTTAAGTCGTGATAGGCTTGTTTTACAAGTTCAGGTTTCGCATAATTTTACAGTGTACATTCAAATCATTGGCAATTGATTACAGGCAAATGTTTCACAAGGTTTGAATAAGAAAGCGTTTTATCTTTTTATCTCCAGTTTGCTTAGTTTGAGGCTTTTGCCTTTTTGTAAATCAGGCTTCCTTGATTATCATTCTTCCCTCCTACTCCTTCAAAACAACACCAATCTCAGTAATTTTTTAGCGTGTTTTTACCAAAACCAGAGATTGTTCATCTGCGGCCACCTTCAAATTGTGATACGGATCCATTAAAAAGTCGATTTATTTGAATTTACGTCTTTGCTTTTTCTAAGTAACAAATTACTAGATAAAACGACTTTTAGTTATATCCTTAGGCTCAAACATACATAATAAATATAGTTTTGATTTCACTTTAATTCCAGGCACCACAGCTGCAAAATGCTATACGTTTTTTAGAGCGTGAATTTTGAAAATTAACTATCCCTTTCATCTTGGTTTCAGATACTAAAAGCAACGACAAGCGAGGTAAGTCTGTCACTTGACATTCTTGAATATATATGTATATATGTACATATGTACACAAACCTAATATGATGACATTTGCTTGTCAGTAACTATGACATATCGATGGTCATGGATTTGCGATTAACCTCATCAACAGTTCTTACGGTAATTGAAAATTGCTTCGTGTAAATTGGATGCAAAAACATGTTTTTACTAAAGTGGTCTTGTTAACATTATTTGGCACAAAGAACAATGATATTATGTATCACTTTCAAGCAACAGAATTTTCTCCCGGCTCACTCTTCAATTGACTTTTTGTTATTGTGTATGCTCAGCATCACGACTTGTAATTAGATGTTTTATTGATAAATTTATTTATATAATGACTAAGTTTTATTTACATATTTTTGATGCTTTGTATTTGATTGTGCTTTTTGTCATCCGGAAGAAACTAGAAAAATATTAAGAAGGATTGATAATAAATAAGAAGTCGGCATTCTTGGGTCAAAAAAGTCTGAATTACCATATCTTTGGCCACCCCCGCGTTCTACTGTATTTTTGTTGAACAAGAAGCCCTTTAAGAAGGTTATCTATGAATAATTATAAACCTAAAAACTAAATAAATACCCATCTTCTTTTGCTATAACCATGGAGAGGGAAAGAGACAGTGATAAGAAATTAGAGTTCAAACTTGACTTACAGTTTTCCTGTACTGGTAATTGATAGCTGCCAAGACATAGGCCTATTCTTACCTTTTACAACTATATAAACCTCCTCGATAAAAATAGACCAAATTACGCATATTACAGGCAAAATTATTGACAGAACGTTTTAGATTCGCAGCCCTATTTTGGCAAGATGGAGGGTTTTTTTTAGAATGTCCATGTTCACATTTTCAAATGAGGGTGTTTACCTAGTAAGCGTGCTTTGTTTGTACTCTCCAGTCATTATCAAGTTTTAAAAGATTTTTTATTTTTCAGTTCTTTTTTCCATTTTAATCTGAGTGTTGATTTAGTGTTGATTCGGCCTGACATCTTTTGTATCTGACTTTTTTGTCATGTTTTAATAAGGTTTAGTCTTCTTTATAATCCACTAAAATCCGGTCGAAAAATTATCTAATGATAAACGCAAACAAAGCCACCGCAGAAAAAATAAGACAACCTTAGTACAGGAATTAGGATAAATAATCTTCATCTAACCTGACATCTCGAAACTTATTGAGCTTGTGGAACCGACAGCTTTTTAATTTTTTAGGTGGATTTGCTCTGCAGTAATTTTACTGTCCTTTATTACATTTTGTATCCCCTCAGTGAGTTTTGTCAAATTATTCGTTCTCAACCTTTACTCGACAAATTCCAATCTATAATAACATTTTTAAAAGTGTATATTTTGTAAAAAGGCGTTAAAATTTACAAAAGAGAAAACGAAAAAAGAAAGGGATCAGATTCAACTTGACCACTAAGCTGTGTTGCACTACAGAATCAACTACAGTTTGTAGAACAACAGACAGTACGTTCGTTGATTACCAACTGCAACTGGCAGGCATGGCAGGCAAACCGACCGACCGACAGACAAAAGTACACATCGGGTAGAATTCTATTGTTCTTGGCGACATCTTTTTATACGGTTGATTAACCAGCAACCAAATGGAATAGCATACCAGATTAGGTTTAATTGGTAATGAGTTCTCGGTTGTCTACATAACCAAGCATTGTGTAGATGGGGCTTTACACACTTTACACTCTGAACTTGGTTAGATTTACTGAATGATAAGTCTTAATACCAAGCTAAAAACAGAATCCATGGTCCAAAAGCTGCACATCCAACAATGATAGATAACCAGGCAATCACACTAGATCAATTTTGTAGAAAGCGCGTTTATTATCATAAACATAATTTTGGACTCAAAACTCCACCAAAAACTTTTTTGGTTATAAACAGAACATAGCAAATGAGCATAGCATCAAGGAGCCATGGACTTGACTTGACTCAGTTTTTTGGCTCCTAAATGAGCCGCTTTGTAACTCGTGTCAGTGTCTGTCACCACTGGCACCGCTTGGGCTGGTGTTTACTGTACATGTGCCCGAAGTGAGAGTGCAAAAACAGTGCTAGCTTACAACGAAGTATTACCATGGTGACCGAATCTTTTCAGCCAGAAATAGCTCATCAACCGATTAAAAACTTCGTTTCTTCTTTCCACCTTGATTCGCTTTATTCTTTGTATACAGTAGTTCTTTGTATACAGTAGTTCTTTGTATTACAGTAGTTCCGTATCTTTAGTAATTAATGAGAATTTTTATGTAACTGAAATGCGTAACAAATCTTTAATAAGATACTATAAAAAAACCGAAGTTACCTAAGCGATTAAGGTTATAGGTTTCTTTGAATAAAATAATATTGAACAGGGTTTGGGCTTTTTCTTTGTAAATTTGATCGTGAATTTCATTAAGATCTTTGAATTTGGCGCTTCACGGTTGAATGTCCCGGATGTGATGTCGCTTGATTCTGCCCGATGTGAGACAGACACACAGACAGACACACAGACAGACAGACAGCCAAACAAACTGACACACAGACAGCCAAACAGCCAGAAAAAGGAGATGTACAGATAGACAGCCGTGATCTGGCAAGTAGGCCGAGAGGCAAACCCTGAAACAGCCATACTGAAAGTACTTGTGATCAGATCACTCCACACTTCTATTGTCCAATCAAATTTCTGTTAGCAAATACTTTGGCCAACAATAGAAAACATTATGCTAAAAGCTTAATGACATTTTTATATAGCGATATCTTTTATTCCACTGGCCGCGCGCCCTGGGACCTACAATCTTGGACAAAAAGGGTTAAGAATTTTGTGGTTTTGAAAGAAATACGTACGTCACCCTACATTGGGTACCAAAATCTCCCCTCCCCCCACCCCACCCTGCACAATGTTGTACGTCCGAGGGCCCAGATGCTTGAGTCCGCCTGCAACATTGTTCCGGGCGGTAGGGGGGCAGCAACTTTACAGTATCGTGGTGTGAGAGCCTTCAATTTCAATTGGACATAGTAATTCCATATTTTTCTTAACATTTATGTCCAGGATTGTAGGCGACAAGTCCACGTTGGTATATGTCGTTACTTAAGCTGTTGCGCGAATTCCTTCGCCCTCCTCGTTTTGCAAACCGTCTAAGACAACTTCAACCAGCTTCTCGAAATTCTTAAAAACAAGTTACTGTAGTTTTACTTTTTTTCCCTCATTTTGTAAGCATCTAGCCCCATGCAACTGAATGGACCAGCCCCGTGTTCTTATCCTAGGACATTCCTTCATTCATTGTCTTCGCGAATTTATTAACTACTCCTGACTATGATCTAAATTTGAATCTCACTGAATCGCGGCGACTGTACGTTGGCACGCAGTCGGTGGCCGCACGCTTGCTAAGATCAAGCAGTTTGATTCATATCGGCACCATTGATCTCACCCAACGTGGCATGTCTCCGGTTACACTAGGTTCCGCAATTGCTTGCTATCAATAGGCGTCACCCTTTATATGTTTATCACAAAAATTAATGTTAGGGCTCTTTAAATGCCAGGAATGGAAAGAGCATGTGAAACTTAATGATGACTGAAAGTTTTAGATAGTTATCGTAAAAATTGAAAAACTGGTAAATCTTAGAACCTGACTGGGTTTTTACAAAGAATGTATGGGTATTGTTTCCTTGGGAGGAGGGGGTGAGTTGCCCCTCATTCGAACCATACGGAGGGAACCAGTGGGGAGTTTCAAATATAATTCCATGCCCCTTTTTTTAACCAATAGGTAGAAGGCATAACGCCTTCGATCAATCTTGTCCTAATAACCGGGGGTGACTACAGTAAAACTTTTACACTTGTACTTCACAATTGTTCCTAGTGCTTTTGGCAGCTAAAACAACAGCTACACTTGTAAATTACAAGTGTTAAAGTTTTACTGAAGGGGAATGAGAACTTTACTATAAAACATTGCGATAAAATATGATAAAACATGATAAAAAAGTAAAAAAGTTTTAAAAAATGCGACGTTTCGACTTAGCCATAAGTCATTATCAAGCAATGCAAATAAAAAGAACTCGAATAATAAAAAATAAAGCATGAAGTTATGAATGAGAACTGAACGTTATCTGATTGCTTCGAGCAAAGCGAGCAGGGACACTTACTTGACGAGGTTCGCGGCATTACAAATTTCATATCGTTCACTGGCTTGTTCGTGGCAATCTTAGATGTATACCGAATGCATGTTTATTGTAGTTTCCAGTTGCCACTGAATCTAAGCATTACCTTTTTGGAATTTACAGATGTAGTAGGTTATATTCCTTAACACCACTCAGTTAAATCTTGTTCATAGAACAAATCAACAATCTTGCAGAGTTAGAGACTGACAAGGTTTTACGAAAGAACAAATCTGGACATTTTCAACTGCGTTGATTTCACTGTCAGTAGTTAAATTTGAAAGCCAGGGCACGTGTTCCTAGTACGTGATGACGTTAACTATATATACCAGAATCCTTTTCAAGTGGGATTTGTGATTGAAACTTTACCACATAATATATTCTAAAAACTCGTCTTTAATGAATCTGAAGGGAAAAGTAAGAATGTTTATAGTCTAGTTTATTGATCATATCGGTTGCTAAAAGTATCGCTACTGTTTGACTTTTCAATGATACAGTCGTAGGAGAAGCTGGCAACGAGACGTTTGCAGACGTCACTAGTGAAAGTAGATTTAGGTAATGAACAAATGTGAGCATGCTCGTAGTATTTCGAGCTGTGTGAACCAACATCCCACATGGCTGGGTGACGTCCAGCACCATATTCAATGAACAAATTTGTTTTGTGTTACACTATGCGATCAGGGGGAAACACGAGCGATAGTGGCTTATTTTGTGGACTTTCTGAAAATTATAGCAGGAAAATTCATTCATTCCTTCAATCATTCACTGATTGATATTTTAACAGCACTTTCAATAAGATTTTATTATGGTGCCGAGTTTTCCAACGTACATGTCGTCCATGCAACTTGAGCTAAGTAAGTATACACGGTCCGTGTATAATATCACAACCGGGTTGTGACATCGAACGTCTCCAGAGTTCGGTGCTATATAATAAATTGTCACATTTAAAGTCCATTCATTTAAAACCTGCCAAGAACTTTTTAATTTAAAAATCAAGAGATAAGATCAAAAGAGTAATTTTTTCATTTCTTTTCAGGTTGCTTCGATAAGATGCCGTTCATGTGCAGTTCTCAGAAGACATTCAGTATCTGCCGAAATCGCAACCACAGAAGCCACGCCTTCATAACGGATATTTGTCAACATACATGCCATCTTTGCTAACCAACAAATCAGAGCCAACAGGTTAGTATATTATTAACATAATATAACCCTGACTAGTATCATTTATATATCTTATAATAACCAAGAATGTTTCTAGCTCTTATTCAGCTACAGATCTGATAAATGTGATAACTGTAGTCCTCACATCGATATTAAACTGATATTTGTTTTCGTCCACCCTCAAGTTTTGAATTCAAAAGATTTTGATGATGACTCCTTTTCCCAGTAAAATAACTGACGTAACAAAGGTGAATAACACAACAAATCTGACCGATAATGATGAGAAACATGAATCCTTATTTTATTTTTTCTTGTTGGCATTTTTAAAAGGAAACAATGATGGCGAGTTTGAGAGATCAGATCGAGACAGTAAGGAGAATACTTTGTTAACTAGCTGTTATTAAGTAACAATGCGCGTAAGGATTAGGCAGCTTCCTATTGTCCTGCACCAATTTCAACTTTCTCACATAAGGATGTCTTGTTACTGATAATATATTAACACGTTTTTTACATTAAAATGTGCAAAACCCCTGTTGTGAAACAAAGTTTCTTTTGTACTAAAAGATCTCGTCCAATCATAGGCACTCAAAACAATAGCAAAAAGATGCTTTTAATTTGCTATGTTCCCCACAGAAATTTTGCTATACGTATTTACTCGTTTAAGGGCCATGGCGCTTATTACATTTTTAAGATTCCTGAAGCAGCCGGCTTATTCGGGGGAGGGATTAATACGAGGGAGGCGTTTATTGAAAATCACAATATTTTGGAATGATTTATTACGTTTAAGCAACTGTTAACATGAACAAAATAAACGTGATTCTAACGTTCAAACCTCGTGGTTTTTACAAAATTTCAACGTTGAGTCATACTGTACTTACGTTTTCTTCCTTATTCCAGGTGATAGTCGGATAGGTCTTCGAATAGAGCGGTTTTCGTATGAGTGGGAAACTGACCGTACCAGTTACGGTCAATGCACGGTACGGTTACGGCAGGAATTTCGAATGTTTTTATAGACATTACGGTACTGACACGGTCACGGTACGGCGCGGTAAGTTTCCCACTCATACGAAAATCGCTCTAAGTGCTGTATTGTGTGAATACGTGCGGTCTACGTGCGGCGTTTATTCGAGGGCGGCGGTTAATCGGGTAAATACGGTATTAAAACTCAGGAAATCTTTCATGAAAAAGAAAGCAAATTTTAAATAGAATAGAAAAAATAGCCCCAACCTTTGAATTTATGGTAGGTGTTCATGTTTTAACCCTTTGCTGACTGCATCCTAGAAAATAGTTCGAATTCGACCTATGGAGTATTAAATTTGTAGCTTTGTCGTTCTGAAAGTTAGTGAGATGATAATTTTATAGTGAAGACTAGATGAGATTTTGAGGCTTGTGGCTTGAACTTTTCTCACATTTCTTCGTGGATTATCCAAGCACTGAACTCCGTTTGTTGAGACAGTGTGACTTAGGCTGTCACAGGGCTTAATAATGCCCTCCAACGTTTTCATAGATCAAGAAAATGACTCTAAAAAGCTCAATATTTATATGAAATCCCTGGAAAATGGCGGATCCTGAACGATCTTGCAACGTATTCAGTTTGTTATCATCCAAAAACATGAGCCCCTAGCAATCGGGCACTGCGGTGATTTTCACAGGAACTCCAAAACTCAAAACAATTAGGGGAGGTATACGCTGGGCTTAAAAAAAAAAAACTATTTGCTTCATTTTGGCCGTCACCAAAGGGCTAACCAATAAGATGGACGGTTTTATAATCTCACAATTAAAACCTTTCTGCATTCCTTGCCGTTTGCATGCTTGTTACTCGGACCATTGCTTAAAACGTTGATAATTGCTTTTCCATTAACCCAACACATCGCATCCGGGACATTCGACCGTGAAGCGTCTTTTTACTGACGAGATTTTTTGGTACAAATTATAAAGGAAATGTCAAAAGTAGCTCCTTTACGGATTAATTTAGAGAAATCTATGAAGCAATTAGCTTAGGTATCAACGGGATCTTAAAGCGCCACTACCAAACTAAAATATTGGCCTTCAGAAAAAGAAATTGGGATTTTTTCTTTACTAGCAAAATTTGGCTTAAAAAGATATTCTATGTTTATCTGACTACTATTGTGCCAGATTTGGTTGATGTTAGACAAAAACTGGCTCAGATTTGGAGCTCTCTTTCAGCTTTTGATTCGAAGTTACAAATCTTAACTCAGTGTTACTTTGCGAGAATCAATGCTAGTCGAGCTGAGCTTGAAGTTCAATTAGATCTTCATTCACTACTGTCACTCTGAGAGTCAAACTTGTTTCTGTGCTGATCAGTGAAGTCTTGAAAAGTTTGCAGTCCATTAAAAATCTGATAACCGGCAAGTTTCATTTGTACAGTGACTCGAAGTTCATAATCTTATCTAGTCTTGAAAACTCAACGTATACAGAGCATAACAAAGATATCAGAGAAACCCCAGGCGTTTTAGAAGTGAAAAAGAAAAAGATTAGACTTCAAATTTCGTGTGAGCAATAAATAACAGCCATATTTTGTAAATCCACTCTGGCAAATTAAGTTAATGATTTAATGTTTTTGTTTGAACTTCCGTACATTTCTTTGTAAAATTTGACGAGTACAAGTATTCGACAGTAAATGTTTTGGTGTACTCCGCTGATGTACTGCGGACGCAGGTGTCCACAATTTTTTGGCGAAAACACTCTAAAGATCTCAAAAGAACAAGATGATCTTGTAACCAGAGATAAAATCTGGTTTATCGATTTAAGGCGTCAAACTGTACGACATCCAAAAAATTCCTTTTCTGAAAAGACTAGCGTTTTCCAGTTATCATGTCAACAACTGTTACCAAACAACCACGTATCAATGCAACAATCATTCATGTTTGTGGTTCCTCCAGGGTACTTCAGGTTAATTAAAACATGATCGAAATCTAAGACCAGATGGTAAACAGCCTTGCCTCAATCCCCATTGCAGTTCCTTTTTTTTACTAGTAGCAACTTTATTCGAAGATTCTCTTAATCTTCTTTACTCGTGATTAACATTTCAAGCCAATGCTTAAGGATTGCCATGGAAAAGATGCAAAGCAAACAGATCTAGAGTTTTTTGAAGTCTATACACATTTACTCTGCAGTTTCATTTACAGTCTATTTCATGTAGTTTACTCGATAGTCGTGACCATTACGTCCTTCTACTTGTGGTTTGGTGACTTGTAAAGATTTAGAATCACCAGTGTTTTTCTTATTGAGCTCTAAAATTCAATTCTCCCAACAGTTAAAAATACAACACAAATATTTATGAAAGCGATAACTGTTTACAGCTCCAGGGAAGACACTGAGCATCAAATTATATAGGCAGTGTTCTGTCATGGTTAGTTATTGATGATTTTTAGTAAACCTCACACTGAAAATCGTTCTGTTTGGAAACAATGTTTTTTATAACTGTGTCTATTATTACCCCCCTCCCCCTCCCCCTGCGATCCGTGATTTTACTTTGCGTGTTAAATCACTGTAATGCCTTACCGACTCACCAACAAACTCGTCAGCTAAAAACCTTGTGGCATATCTATGACAAGTGTTTAATGTTAATAGCTTTATAACAAAAGTATCATAGACATTTTCGACTGATGCTTAAGATTGTAAGGGACATTTTACTTATCCAAAACCTAAGATCCAAAACCAAGCGATCTGTAAAAATATTTCATGCACTTTTTTAGCGCAAAGAAATGGCTACGCTGGGGTTTTGTTTCTAACTCAGTAAATAAGAGGTTTTAAGACATTTAGAAATCAAAGACAAATTCAACGCAACAGAGTTTCATGCTAAACATGCAGCTTTTGGGCGATTTTTTCACATTTTATCTTTTAGTTTGTTTACATCTTGTGCGGCATTCTGATGTTTGACTTAGTGGGTGTTGCTTTTATCGTTGCATCGATTGACCAAAGGGCAAATATACATTGGGTCGAAGCAATCCTCATTATTTAATTTAACTGAGTCTACTTTATTGTCCTCAATGGATTAACTTGATCCAGCAAGATGCACGCGTATCGTTTTACTTCAAACAGGGTAAACTTGGTAAACGTTTTTAGTTTTTGTATCTGTGAAAGTCGCCTGTCTTGATGCAAGATGTAAAAGTCACGATCACAAATATGCTCAAAGTTATTCCAAACTAGCTAGAAGAAGTGAAGTGAACGTGATTGCCTTTCAGGCGATTCCTCCCACTCCACCCTTTTACTAAGCCACAGTCGATAAAGTTCCTTTGATATGCTTTTAACCTCATAATAAACATTTACAATTCCTCTTTTCCTCATATTGCAGGTATTTGGGATCTTCCTCCGACGAATGTAACCTCTGTAGATGACTACCTTACAACCAAAAATTATTCACCAACAAAACGTAGATCATATCTCTAGACTGAAATATCTGTTTGTATTGTCACAAATAAAACGTCTGCAACACTAAAATGAATCAGTAATGACTCGGTTTGTTATGTGTGTTTGAAGGGCTTGATGAAATAGCTCTAATTAAAGGATAGATCTACCACAATAAACGACGAATATCAGCACAACAATACATACTAGTCTATGCATAATACATTTCGGTGTATGATGAAAACCATAGTTTAACAGTCTATATTGCCAATAGATAAAACATTCAAAGGTACCGAAAACACCCCCATTCGATGATAGTGGTCAGCTAAGTCCAATAAACTATATCTGATTTTCCTGCTACACTATTTTGTACCAACAGGCTAGGCATGATTTGTTTTACAGTCAAAACGGCTCAAGCTTACCGTTCCCCCCAAACATCGAAAATCCGATTCATCTGAAGTTGCGTTAATGAAATCAACATTGTAAAATTCAAACTTTACCTCGTGAATGAATGTCGTGATTTTATGTGTTTATTTAAATGATATTGCAACTAATAAACAGCGCATTATAGCTACCATTGCTAAAAGTAGCCATGACCAGTTACAGCCGATTAGACTGCTGAAAAGCTAGGAAAATAGAATTTAATATGTATCAAGTCTTTGTTTTTGAAGTTTAAATAGACGATTTTACAGTTACATCTTGGTCAACCACAGCCTCGACTGCACGTAATATTTTTTTTTCAGTTTGGTAACAGCTCGTGAAAAGGCAAGAAATGCACACAAATGAACCAAGGAGGTGTAAATGAACAGAGAGCAAACCTGTCGAAATCGAAAGTATTTGCTTTGTTCATGTACTTTGTTCCTGTACATTCATTGCCTTTTCAGTCACGGGATGTTACCAAACTCCAAAGAATATATCACGTGCAGTCGAGGCTGTGGTTGACCAACATGTAACTTTGTAAATGTAAATTTCAAAACAAACACTGACGTCAAATTTGCAAAAAGCGAATCTCCGATGCATTTGAGGGGGGGGGGGGGGGGTCAGTTGAGCCGTTTTGACTGTAAACAACCTTTGCTTAAACCAATATGGGCAAAAGCTTTCATCTCTTAGAGGATGAGATACAAATGTGCTACTTGAGATAACTAAGTCTTTGTGAATAAATTCAAACCATTTCGACTTATATTTTTTAAAGCAGCAACTAGTCATTTTCGTGAGCGACAAAAGAATACACGATAGCCCCGTGGGGGGGGGGGGGAAGTCCCATATATATTTTGCCATGGGAAATGCTAAGTTAAACCTTTTTTCTTTAAAATCTTAAGATAAAACAACTTTCTGAAATGCATCGAGGCAAAAATTGAGGCAACGGACTGCGCTGGTGATTCAAAATGGTTTGTTCAGCGGCCTTAGTTTCCATCGCGGGTTCTCAAGGGGTGAGAATCTTCGGGCAATTTGGATTGCAAACATTTAGCCATCGGCAGGCAATGTTCACACAAGCACAATTAATATTTCCTACACGCCGTTACGCTTACTCAGATTTCACTGATCGGTTGATCTGATTTAGATACATTAGGCCATCCACTTACGGCATGGATGCGCTCAAACTAGAGCAGATTTCGTATGAGTGTGAAACGAGCCGTGCCGTGACCGTGTCAGTGCCGTGATGTTCATAAAAACATCCGAAATTCCTGCCGTAACCGTGCCGTGACCGTGTGGTGCCGTTTTCACACTTATACGAAATCTGCTCTAGTGAGATTCAACTTTGTAGCGCCTCACGTCTACATGAAGACGTTGAGAATCGTAACCTTTGGTCATAGGCATATATCAAAATTCGCTATTTTTACCCCTAAAAGGTACAATAATGCATACAAATTCTCAGTCTGGTACCGATTTCCGTAGAAGAAAGGACCGGCGTATATCGGAGTCCCCGGGTTCTTATCCCAAAGACGATTAGAACAACAACATATACAACAACAACAACAACGACGACGACGACAGCAATAACAACCACAACAACAACAATGAGCTGAGCAACTAGCCATAGACAGGAGTCCTGCCGTAGACTTTTGTGTTGTTATCTGGAGAGATCAATGCAATCAGTTTTAGCGATTAGAGTAAAAATAAGAAGCAGCCAAAGCATTTCATATAAGTAAAAAGTTTTATTTCATCGCATTATTTTGTCCTTTTAGAAAATTCAAAACTAAGCTATCACATTCCTTATGTGGCATGCCTGATTTCAACACAGTTCCGCATACAATCTGCAGGATTGACAAAAAGGATTGCCTTACGTTTGAATAATGAATCATACCATGCCTTTCAAACCATATCAAACAAACTCGAACTACAGCAGAACTCAGTAATTTCTTAGCCGGCCTTTTTCCGTGGAAAGTATTCCTCGAGATTTCTGTGGAATTATATGGCAAGAGAACGTTAGGGACAACTGGCACTGGTATAAATGCAGCCGGGAAGTAAGAAAATGCATGCTTGGCTACCACATCTCCTGATTTATATATATATCATTTCCATGCACAGGGAAACCATATATGCACATTTCCTGTAAATGTTGCTATCGTCTTCCTATAAACCTTGCTGGAATTCGGAATTGCACATTTCCTGTAAATGTTGCTATCGTCTTCCTATAAACCTTGCTGGAATTCGGAATTTAGACTTCTTTTCCGCCATGTTCTCATCTTCCTGTTCGCCATCATCGCTGTTGTTGGTTATCATATCCTCGTTCTCTTCGTTGTTCTCTTCGTTGTTTTTATGCTTCTTGTGTTTGCCTTTCATTAGCTGTCTTAATGGATCGTCATCACCATTATCACTGTCATCATCATCATCATCATCATCATCGTGCTTTGACGCTTTGACGATCTGCCCACGTTCTACAACATATTATCATTATTACAATATGTCATTTATTCGCAACCAAACCCTCTTGCGTGACTGCATTTTTCACCAGGGTAACAATTTTGCTTACCCCTCCCCAGTGAGTAAATATTTCACACGTTCTACCAGCGAAACTTTACTAAAGCCATCCTTTATTGCTGGGTTTCAAACAGCTGATGCATGAATCTCATTATCTGCTTCAAATTGTGATCAGTGTTTGACCACAATGTGCTCTCAACCAGAGAATATTCTAGACATTCTACTGAAAACTTGTCTTTCAGCTGATGAAAATTCCGGCGAGATACGATTGAAAATGACATCATATGAAACCAAGGAATTCTTTTCCTTATTCCCTTATTGCATTGCATTATTAACAGCCATCATGGAATTTCAATCGCTGAATTCACTCCCCTCTCTTACCTGCCACTACACTCTAGCCGTTCTCAGATCTCAGTTTTCAACCCCGGAGTGCTCCAATATACAAGGGTGGGGATGCTTGTCTAATTTTGAAAATGGTCCCTAAAGGGTACCTGAGTATTACCCAGGTGGGCATGGCAACAGGTACCAACTCAAAAGGAATACATTTAATGTTTTTTTTTTTCAATTTCAATAATATTAAAGACAAATTATGAAAGCTGTGCCTGTATTTCTTATCTCCGGAATCCTTTTGACCGAAAATCACCCTAAAAGTTGGTCAAATAAAATTTGCAACACCCTGAAAGGTACCGTATCATTGATTTTGGCCCCTACAAGGTACGTACGACGAGGCCACGCCCTTATCCGATAGGAGTCCCCTCCCCCAGCTTTTCAACCTAGGAAGTCTTTTCTATGCTAAGAGCCCTACTCACTCTTTCCTCTCTATCTATTTTACTAGACATATCCTCTCCCTTTCCATTAGTACAAGCTTTTCCTTATCCTCTCCTCTCTACTCACCACTGCACTGTTTGTAAATGTTCTTTACAGCGTTGACAAAGATGGGTTTACATTGATGATCGACGAGACAGCGGGCTGATGGCTGAGCTTTACACATAGCACTGCTACATGGATTATGCCCACAGATGTACCGTGCAGGGACCTTGAACACACCTTAAAGAAAATGAATTCAGTAAATGGGAAACCTCTTGTGCTTTTCACTTTTATAGGACACCCCAATAATTAGACCGTTCTCCATCTTAGAAAATTATAGGGTTCCTTTTAACCGGGGTCAACCCAAAGATGACAGCGGTTCGAATGTGAAAGTGGTCGGCTGTGATCAAGTATTCCTAAAAGATCTAGATTGCTAGAGGCTGCGGAATACTTTGTAAATATTATTTCAAGATACCTCTGCAATTCATTGTCTTTCCAAAAGCGTCCAAGAAGACGGGATGACATTTGGTGTTGACCAGACATTTGGCGGGTGTGGCCGTCATGCACGTGGTGTATTTGCAGGGATTAAAGCGACACACAGAGTCAGGATTGATTGTTAGATACAAATCGGTTCCTATAACAACATGATAGATAATTAGTGCATTGTTAACATCTGTAAATGGTTCTAGGTTGCCCATATCGCATATTGCTGCACTGCTTTTCTGATTGCAGTTACTGATTAGCTAATGTTCCCTGAATTCCTATAAACGAAACTAAATATGTGGCCTCAACCTCGACCTAGAGCAAAGTGTTCATGTAGATGTATATAAACAATTTTTATACCTTGACATCCTTCAACTCTTCTCTCTTCAGAATCAAAAAAGACAGGCTTGCATTTAAAGTCACTAACACATGTTGCGTAAGGCATGGAGATACACTTGGCTACTGTACATGGGTCATATCCACA
The DNA here is from genome assembly GCA_029948255.1 of Telmatactis stephensoni. Taxonomy (NCBI): domain Eukaryota; kingdom Metazoa; phylum Cnidaria; class Anthozoa; order Actiniaria; family Isophelliidae; genus Telmatactis; species Telmatactis stephensoni. Next base: position 178,806 of record JALIZF010001237.1, on the reverse strand, counting down.
TACCGTCTTGGGGTCGATGTCCACGATAGAATTTTGTTCTAAACCAGATAATTAATAGTACTTTAATTACAAGAATAAGAACAACAACAACGACAACGACAACGACAACAAAACAACAAACAACAACAATGACAACGACTTGTTGATTACTCTCTCCCCAGGTTTGCATGTCACCAAATTGATCTCCCTTGCAATTGGAATATTTTCGAATTACAAAGACCGCACATACCATTACACATTTTGCCATAACATTTTTCTACGTCTTTGTGTTTTCCATGACAGACGCCTTTTGTACCATTCTCGGGAGTTTTATCGATACAGTGACGGTAACGGTGTTTGTAGCCCTTGCCGCACTTGTTGCTACACTTACTCCATGATCCCCATGGTGAAAAACGTGTGTCTGAAGGGAAAGAGATGAGATGAGATGAGATGAGATGAAATGAAATGAATTCAAATTCGATAAGATGAATTGAATGTGAGTTGAGATGAAATGAATTGACATGGCAAGAGATGAGATAAAATTATATGGTTTAGATGAGGATGAGATGAGATGAGATGAGATGAGATGATGAGATGAGATGAGATGAGATGAGATGAGATGAGATGAGATGAGATTGAGATGAGATGAGATGAGATGAGATGAAGATGAGATGAGATGAGATGAGATGAAGATGAGATGAGATGGAGATGAGAGGAATGAGATGGGATGAGATGAAATGAAAGGAAATGGGATGAAATGAAATGAAATTAAATGAGATGGATGAGATAAGATGAGATGAAATTAAATGATTTAGAATGAGATGAGATGGGATGAAATAAAATGAGATGAGACGAGGAGAAATAAAAGATTTGAAATGAGACGAGATTAAAATGAGGAGAGATTAAATGAGATTAGATGAAATGAAATTTGATGAAATTATATGGTTTGAAATGAGATGAGATGAGATGGAATGAGATGAGATGAAGCGAGATGAGATGAGATGGAATGAAATGATGAAATGGGAGGTTTGGAGGGAATCGATGCTGACTCTTGCCTAAATTTGCCGTTGGTGTTGAGCTATTTATTATAACGGAATAACACTCTTAAACTATATTCCACACTAGAGAACAATTAAATGCAATGCTATTGAGATGAAGGAAACAAATTTTAAAATCAAAGATAATAGTTTTGCACCCACACTCTTAATAGAACTAGCCTATTGGTCAAACTTCGCATAGGAAAAAACACCCCACCCATTTTTTATTAGGAAGTTAGAATGAGGCAGAAATCTTCGTCGATTCGTCCAGTTATTTGATTCTTTTAACTACAACTTCTATATGATGAAAACCGTGGACATGTGCTACCCCCCACTAAATCAATCTTTACTCAAGTTTGTTCTCATCAAGTAGAACAAAAATACATTGATTATTTCTATACCTTCACAGCTGTTCATTTTGCAAAGTCGATTCGTCCAGTTATTTGATTCTTTTAACTACAGCTTCTATATGATGAAAACCGTGGACATGCGCTACCCTCCACTAAATCAATCTTTACTCAAGTTTGTTCTCATCAAGTAGAACAGAAACACACTGATTATTTCTATACCTTCACAGCTCTTCATTTTGCAAAGTTTCAGTTGAAATCTCGGCCCCTCACAGTTTTTTCCTCCATTAGTAGGAGCAGGATTGGTGCAATAACGCTCACGTGACCTTAAGGCTGTACGACCACAAGAGACGGGACATTTGGACCATAACGTCCATTGTGTAAATCCTCCATCCACTGAAAAGAAGTTATTTTAAAACTAAGAATTAATGTTCGTGATGTTTATTAAGATTATCTTTACTACAGATTGACTCAAAACGGGAAAGATAATCACCCAGATCAAACCTGTCTAGTTAGTACAACACCTTTGTAAGGTGTCAGTATTTAATATACACTGATGGTCACTTCAGATTGAGTCAAGCAATGCAGTAAAAGGAAATTAATTGTGATTTGCTGGAGGAAAAAAAAACACTGTAGCGTTACCAAGAAGCTGGTCTCACTGACCACTATTATGCTTAAGTCCTAATTACAATTCCGGACAAAACGGCCTGTTAGAATATTCTATTTGGAATCAATTCCGACCCTCTCCTTTACCCATACAATGTCGTTTAGGTGGTTAATGGCTTGCAAACACAACAGCAACATAATTTCAGGTAATACATTCTTTGAGAACTTTTGTATTCTTTCAGAAATGAGGCAAAATAACGTTAGAAACAGAGAAGGTCCAAGGAGGTTTTGTCCAAGATTGTAGACTAACAATAAACAAGGTTGTAGGTAAACAATCCCAAGAGCATTTAGCACGTTTCTTACATGGTATTGGTCCCTGGGCAGAGTTTAAATTTTGTACAGGTATAATGTTGCCAGTAAATGCAGATGTCTGGTCTGTGGGTAGAGGCTGGCTTTTACCCTCGTTGCCAGGCGACACGAATCCTTTCAAAGAAGACTGAGCGCCATTGTTGGTATTGACTCCTTGTAACCCCCCTATAGCAGCTAACTCATTGGATATCTTGCCACTTGCTAAATCTTATTAAGAGAAGGATAAAAATGATATCACTGGTTCATTCTGACATATGTTCTGACATAGATGTTGACAAGAAATAAATTTGAAGGAGACAAAATTGGGACTAGTCACCGTATTGAGTAACCGTATTGGGTTCTGAGATATTGCACCTTAAACTTAGAAAACTTTGGCCACCAAATTTGAATTCTGAGGGGGGACTGGGTATAACGGAAATCTTCACCCCTTTTTTTTCAACCAATACGATTTCTTTCGGTAAGATCTCTATTGTTTTAATTTTTCTACTATAGTTAAGAACTTTTACTTCAAATATCTGATTAAAAGATGGGCGTGAACAATGCCCGTACATATATGCATAAATGAACAAACTGAAAAGGATCAATTAATAGGCAAACAAAGAGCCAGACACGAGCCAAGATGGTTCAGATTAGGTTTCGTATGGCCTTGTAAGGAGACTGTGTAAAGACGCGGCCGCTACGCAGGCCAGGTTCAGACAAACAAGAATAACACATAAACATACACAGGACAACAGACTATCAAAGTACAAACAAGAAAATGAATTGCATAGTTAAGGACGTCACGCTTACCTAGTTTTTTATAGTCGCTAATCAACTGTCTTATTACCCCTTTCAAGGCTTTAACTCGTTGAGCTGACATGCAAATTAAACAACATCATGCACGGTTATTACTCACTTTTAACACGTCTATTCAACGAAAGCAACATGGACTGTTTTTGATTTATACAGGAGCTTGATCCCTTATTTTCATTTCTTAACATGTAATGTACACTAACGTCACGGGACCATGCTCTCAAATTTTATAACTTTCCCCCTCGTGAAGTGAGGGGTTATGTGATAACCACGAGCTGAAGGCCGATAAATGACTTATTTTTACATTGGTGAGGTTTTGGAAAATAGAAATTTCATCAATATCTAAAACAGAGAAATTTATGATGTTGAATTATGGCGGTTCATGTCAGAAACATGTGCAGTAAACCATGCGAGTGCACCAAATGCATCCCACACTTTTGAAGTTTTTTACTGACATGTTTCGGTAGTACGACTGCCATCTTCAGCGTTAGATTACAAACCTAGAATGGAATATATATGCTAAAGAGTATTTACATAAGAGCAAAAGGAAAAGAAAGCTAATGACAAAAGGACGTTCGCGGGAAAAAAAGTTTACCATGTTTTTTCTTTCATACTTCACATGGTGAGATAATGTCATCATAGAAGTTCAAAGTACAAATAAAGAATGGGGGTCACCGTTCTCGTTGAGGAGTGAGGTGACATCAAAGTGCACCCATTTTCTCGTAGAAGATCCAATGGAATAATAGTGTGTGAAAATATTTGTAAATACTTAACAAATAGCTATTATTTTTAATTCGAATTGACAGTCATGAGTGACGCTTTTGACGCGGCTTAGCTCAAAGTTGTCACGGAAATCCGTGTTTTTAATATGATTTTACCATAATATTCTTCTAAAATTTAGAACATTAACAGCCTATGTAATTGTTAGTCACAAATAGAAATAAAAAGTGGGGGTCACTGTATTCATTTCCGAGATATAGAGCCGTAAAGACCGTAAAGTTTGAAAATTTGGCCGCCATCTTGAATACCGAGAGGAGACTGGGTCTAGTAGAATCTTTTCCATCCTAGGCCTGTTTTCTGTCGTTTTTTTAACCTGAACGATTTGTTTTTCTCAATGAAATTCCTTTTTATATTTTTTGATTTTTTTAAAACTAATTCCCATTGAAAAAAATCGAAAAAAGTCATTACCGAAAAAAATATTTTTTGACCGCCATCTTGGATTTATTGAGGTAGCGTGCGCATTAAAAGTGCGCGTGAACAATGCCCGCGAACGTCCTTAAGCTTGTTGATATGTAGCGCCTTCTTTATCTTTACTACATCGCTATTAATGTGTCCACAATGGTGTCTTGCAGCAGAGAAGTTTCCTTGCCAACATGAGGCAATAGTTTGTTCAAAATAGTCTCCGGAGTGTACGCGTAGAAGAACTGACATTTTCATTCAGCTGAATTGCATTTTTGTTTTGAAAACGTCCAATCTCGTTCAATTTCAAATTATACTCCTGTCTTGAGTGGCAAATCGTCTAACTGGTAATTGAAAAAACTTATTCCTTTTAGATAAATCTCAGAATTGAGTACAAACTTGCAATCGGGAACTTTCTCTGTGGTAAAACGCCTTCGACTGATCTGAATGTACAAAGTTTTCACGTGACCTCTGCCTGCTGTAGGCGCGCATGTTTCATTTAAAAACGGAGACAATGTTTACTAAAACCGAAAATCTTTTATATCTTATATTCAGTGGACGTGGATATAATAACACAATTTTAAGGCCACTTTTTGTCAGTTAACTATTAAACCCCATGGACAGCCCCGACCAATATATACACGTGTGTGTGTGTGTTTTCGTAGAGTTCTTTACCTATTCAAGACAGCCCACCATGTCTGACATTTTGTCTACACGATGTTTGTTCAAAACGCAAGGACGACATGTAATTGCTGCTCGATCACTAACGCTACATCAGAGCATTGGAAGACAGAAAACTACATGACTTAATCAAGTTGTAGTGTTTACCTGTCATCTACTGTATCTTAATTCGAAACTTCACTAGCTGATCAAGATTGATTGGCTCCAATATATATTTCTACCAAAATCTATGGATTTATTAATCATTGACAATGAATATGAGCCAGGATGTAGGCTAAGTTCTTTCTTACCTTTATTATAAAAGGTGATATTCCCTTCGAGACCAGTAGAATCTACGTGTGCAGTGAACTCTAACAACACCAGAATAGCCAGGAAAACAATATGATGTTTATATTGTTGAATCGACTCCATTACGTCCCATCACACTCTTGAAAAGAAAGACGAGATATTAAATCAGCTAATTTAGCTTCGATTTGTGATGAGTTTGAGCCCTGCAGGGCGTGATCAGCCCAAAAGTCGTTAGAGTTCAAGCATTAGCTAAACAATTAAGCAATCTCCACATTTAGCACACCAAGCGCCGAGCTCGTATATTTTCGTTCCGTTGTGCAAGGCAAAACAGGATAATTTGAATTTAGGCTGAAAGTTGTAGTATTTGTATTTATTTTTTGATTGGATTATAAAGTTTTTATCTAAGTATTTTCTTTAGGTTTTTTTTCTTATGTTTACAAATGGATGTGACGGATTTTTGTGTTCTCTGTTTTGGAAATCAGTCAATAACAAAACATTATTGCCGCAGGAAAAAGAAAATCAAAATGAATCAAAACCCAAAGTCATGGATTTCATTTCTACTTGATAGGAAAAGCTAAATTATTTCTAGGAGATTAATTGTTGGAAGTGAAACTTACTAGTAATTCAGTCTCATGGTGTAACAGGTAGTCCCCAAACCAGCCAATACACTTCTTTGTTATCCAAAACTTGCTATTATAGCCAAAACACAAATCTTATGGGTGAAACGGGTTTTTTCTCAACACGAGTTAAAGAGAAAAATAGAGAAAGCAAAATAACAAGGGATGCAGAATTTTCTTGTGTTTACATCACATGTTTACAGTTCATTAGTTGTTTATTCAATTATTTACCTAAAAAGCTGGTAAATGAGTGTCAATGGCGCTACGCTTCATCAGTTCGACCAACTCCTTCTTAGCTGGTTATTTATAATCTCTATTGCAAAACTTAATTACTTTATTTAACTGATTAGTTGATTGATTGATTGATTGATTGATTGAATGAATGACCGGGCGAAATATGAAGTTAATTTTTCGGCCAAATTTGTCATTCTTTAATTCTTGATTCAAAAGGAAAACATTAAGCTACCTTTTAAGTAATATTTGTTACGAAAGTACAGAAACGAGGAGTTTTTTGAAGGAATGACAGAAAACTGGAAAAGAAAACTTTTGAGCGCGCGCTTCATGGCGTGATGTTTTCGTCAGAGCGGGCGCGTTTTTCGGAAAGATTTTGTTTTCAATCAACAAATACCAATTACAGTAGCCGACGGTAGCTCCATAGAGCGGTTTTCGTATGAGTGGGAAACTTACTGCGCCGTACCGTGACCGTGTCAATGCCGTAATGTCTATAAAAACTTTCGAAATCCGTAACCGTGCCGTGACTGTGCACCGTTTTCCCAGTTATACAAAAACTGCTCTATAGTTTGTCACGCGCGCCGTGAACATTTTTATTTACGGGGCGTCACGCAGCACTGGCGATGTTTTTGGAAAGAATTTCCAACAGCACAAAGTAATTTTTTTCATAATTTTACAATGTCCTTGTAATATCTCTATTTTAAAGACAGTAGATGGCTTAATATGAAAAAAATTGGCACCATGCACAGAAGTTTTTTATTCCGTTAAATCGATCTTTTGCAATATTTTGGATTCTGTAGAGCAGAATTTTTTTGTTCTTTGTCAAATGAATAGATCTTTCGTAAAAAGTGAGTCTTAAAAAGATTTACTTTTGGAAAACGGGCGTTTTTATTGATCTTATCGAAAAAAAATGACTTTCGTTAAAGTTGGCGTTGTGTTGCTGGTAACCTTTCGAGTAATCATTTTCATATCAAACGGTTTCCTGACTCATGATCTCTCATATGGGTGGCTGAACGGGCGTTAAAGTATATATGTGTATTAGCATTAAGACACTTTTTTCTATAAAAATCTTCAGAATAGTGTTACAAAACTAATTGCGATACAAAACAAAACATCCGTCGCAGCGCGACTCCACTCAATACGAAATATACTTCCAACTAGTTAGCCTACGTGGTCAGCTCTGAGGGGAGGGGAGGGGGAGGGGAGAAGAAAGGAAAGGAAGAGTACAACAACAAAGCTAAGGCGGCTAGTTAGGCTCGCTGCAGTATCAGTAGCGGAGCGACGCACCTTTCTTTCTCTTCCTCTCCCCCTCCCTTTTCCTTTTCCTCCCCCAAAAAGTCGGTTACGCAGGCTTCACTATCAGTGGACACCTACAAGAAAGAAGACTTGATCATCATTGAACATCTGTTTCCTAGTCAGTGTGTACAAGAGAGTCTATCTTGGTTGGAGTTCAACGTCCATCCCTGGATACTGAAATGGGTGCTCTATTACACACGGGACTGGCGGTTCCAGGGTTCCACATTTCCCGCCATCTGTCACGAAGTAAATCACATGTCTATCACGTGTATCTAGTTATCTGAAGATGAGCGCAACGTTTTCTGATATCTTTTACTTATTTATTTATATATTTATTTACAGATTCAGTTAACATTTACATAGTTAAACTAGGTGGCAAAACAATAGGACACGTAGTCCCCTACATAGGTTAAGCCACCCGCATTATTGTGAGAATATAATGATTTATTACGTGACTTTTATTATATGGAGTTCAATGTACAATAAATACAGATACTCGTAAGTACTATCTACAAATGGCCGGAATTTCATATCAAAGTGATAAAATTCACAACTTAAAATGGCTCAAAAGTCAATTTTATGCTCACCGTGCTAGTGTACACAATGGATTCGTACCCGAGTGCACTAGTACACTAGTAGTGTAGACAAGGGAGTCTATCGTACTATTGTGGACAAAGGAGTCTATTGTACTAGTGTGGACAAAGGAGTCTAGTGTGGACAAGGGAGTCTATCGTACTAGTGTGGACAAGGGAAACTATCGTACTAGTGTGTACAATGGAGTCTATCGTATCGTACTAGTGTGCACAATGGAGTCTATCGTACTAGTGTGGACAAAGGAGTCTAGTGTGGACAAGGGAGTCTATCGTACTAGTGTGCACAAGGGAGTCTATCGTACTAGTGTGCACAAGGGAGTCTATCGTACTAGTGTGTACAAGGGAGTCTATCGTACTAGTGTGCACAATGGAGTCTATCGTACTAGTGTGGACAAGGGAATCTATCGTACTAGTGTGTACAAGGGAGTCTATCGTACTAGTGTGCACAATGGAGTCTATCGTACTAGTGTGGACAATGGAGTCTATCGTACTAGTGTGCACAAGGGAGTCTATCGTACTAGTGTGCACAAGGGAGTCTATCGTACTAGTGTGCACAAGGGAGTCTATCGTACTAGTGTGTACAAGGGAGTCTATCGTACTAGTGTGTACAATGGAGTCTATCGTATCGTACTAGTGTGCACAATGGAGTCTATCGTACTAGTGTGGACAATGGAGTCTATCGTACTAGTGTGCACAAGGGAGTCTATCGTACTAGTGTGCACAAGGGAGTCTATCGTACTAGTAGTGTGCACAAGGGAATCTATCGTACTAGTGTGGACAAGGGAATCTATCGTACTAGTGTGCACAAGGGAATCTATCGTACTAGTGTGGACAAGGGAATCTATCGTACTAGTGTGCACAAGGGAGTCTATCGTACTAGTGTGCACAAGGGAGTCTATCGTACTAGTGTGGACAATGGAGTCTATCGTTCTAGTTTGCACAAGGGAGTCGTTGGAAAACGCTGACGTCATTCACACCGCGTGAACTATGAACTCTTATCTATTATAGTTTCCGTGGAAGAAGAGAGACAAAAAACAGCAAAAATGTTCATCATCGTAGTCGAGTGTTTTAGTGTGTACGGGGAAATCACTAAGAAGCGTTCTACTATGAACGCGAAGCATTTGCTGCGTTTTACGTCCAACAAAAATAGAGCGCTTTGAAAAGCAATTTCACGACCACTCTTGTGATGATGGGATTTGCTTAAAGTCTTCTCTTCTCCGCTGCACATAAACCAAAAATACTTAGTGTAATGCCAAGAAAAAAATTTACACTTATTATATTAAACGCCTAGCCAACGTTTTTCAGCGTGCTCATTGAGAAGAGAGAAAACAGACTCAACGCTGTCATATTCGAGTTTTCATTAAATCATTCCGGTTCAGATTTTTTTTAGATTAAATCAGTTATTGTAAATAAAAATGTTTCTTCTATATAACACTCTACGACATTTCTGTTATTCTCATTTTAAACTCGTACTTCCTCTTGGACAGTCTGTGGAGAAGTTTTTGTTTTGGTATGCCGATCGACGACTTTTTGATGTTTATAAAAGTGAAAGAAACTCAGTTTCTGCAGCACATGAACTAGTTACGAGTCTTTCTTTGGTCTTGTAAAGCGGTTTCTCTTCTTGAACTGCTGAAGCCTGTATTCCAATTCATTTCGCTCTTCTGACGATAGCTCAGGTTCTTCATAGAACGTTGGTTGATCGAAGTCGGGCGTCTCTTCCACGCTGCTGCTTTCATTGTTGGATTTTAGCAACATTTGAAGTTGTGCTTTGGTGTCTTTAATATCTTCGGCTGTTGTTTGGATAATCTGTTTTAGTCTTTTGGACTTTTTCTTTTCAACTGCATGTTTATTTTTATTATTTCCCTTTCTCAAGTCTTGATCGTCTGAATCTTAGTATAGAAATTAAAATGTATTACTATTCTACAATGATCAACTCTAATCGACCCTCACTCTTCTCCAAGGACTATTGACCCCCACCTTTTAAAAGCCTTTTTCCTTATTCCTTTCCTCCCCTCGAATTTTCTGATTTACTCACTCACTCCTCCCTGCCTACCACTCTTCCTCCCTTTATTTCTTGTCTTTCTTGTGGTGTAGTTACCTGTGCAATCGTCAAGGAGTTCGTTCTGTGGTGAAATAAACACAGCCCTGCAATGGTAATCAGCCACGCAGTGAGCAGCACTATCCCTGTCACATGATCTGTCTTCACAGGGGTCCTTACCGCAAATCAAACTAGGTGGAACCTTGAGCAAACCTGCAGTCAGAACAAATGAAATAAAAACGCGTGAAATTACGCAATTCAGTTAACTAACTAACTAGCTAACTATAATACAGGGCTTCCATACCTCTACATTGAAGTTTGTTTTCTTTAGAGTCTACAAACAAAGGTTCACATCCAGTTGTGACGTAGCATTTACTTGCCTCGTCGGTGTAGCAACCAGATACTTGACAAGGGTCAATACCGCAAGCCTCCTCTGGTGAGGAGGTCAGCACTGCTGAATTACCTAGGAGAAACAATTTATGAAAAAGGACCCCCTTTATTGTCTCCAAAATGCTAAAAAAATATGTAAGTTTAATTATTATGTCAAGCAGTGTTAAACATCTTTATGCTAAATCTTAATGACATGCAAAATAGGGCCCAGAGGCCATGTATATAAAAAACATTATTATCGGCAGTAAACACGTATGAATGCTCTAATAAGTGGTCTAGGCACTATAGGGAATCATACGCTTTCTTTATATCAATCCACGCCATACTGAGGTTGCGCTTTCTTCGACGACAGTCCTGCATAACCATTCTGTCTATCAACAAGTTGTCAATTGTTCCATTACATCCTTTAATTTTTCCGCGCCTCCTTGCTCTAATTCCATAAGATCGTATTGGTTTAGATGGGCATCGATGGGGTCCAACAAACATGAAGTGAACCACTTATAAACGTTATTCAAACATGTGATAGCAGGGGCGTATCCAGAATATTTCAAAGGGGGGTCACACTTTCCATTTTCCACCAAAGGGGGGTCACACTTCCAATTTCTCAATCTTTCTCCAGTCAGATTCTTTTATTTCTATCATCTTTTTGTTTTCAAAGGGGGTCACGGGCACCCTGGGACCCCCCCCCCCCCCCCCCCTTGGATACGTCCCTGGATAGGCCTTTGATTATCACTTGAGAACTGGCCTGGCTTTTGAATGAGCGATGTTTTACCCGCCAATTATCATCGTCATCATCATCATCATTATTATTATTATTATTATTATCATTATTATTATTACTATAAGTTTAATCTGTCGAATAAAATAAGGAGCATGTCAGTTATTTTACCATCAACTAGGTACCTTGACAGGAGTCTATAATGTTTCCTCTCTTGTCGAAAAATACTGGTTGACATTTTGGAGAAGTGACACAAAGTGCGTCAGGTCGTCCAAGACATTTGGATATTTTACAAGGATTAAAACCACACAGTGATGTAGGTGTTGGGTGGTAAAGATCATCATTCCCTTCAACAAAGAAATCAGAAAAATCTTTTAGTCAGAAAGACTTTCTTTAAGCCATGCTGCTTGGTGTCAGCTCAAGGCGTAAAAGTAACATATACAATGTAAGTATGTTGTTTATGCTAACGTATACGTTAAGCCATGAATTCGAAGCTTTATAGAGGCTACATTAAACCAACAAACAGACAGAAACAAACAAACAAATAAACAAATAAACGGATGAACGAACGAACAAACAACTACTGAAAAAATTAAACTGTTAATAACGTTATTGTTTGAACAATGTTTGTATATATCTTTACCTAGAACACAGCTATGGGTATTACAAGGCTTCAGTTGGACGTCTTTGCCATCGCAGCCTTGTGCTTCATCGTCACAGGTTCTTCGCCTCATTTTAGCTCCACCTCCACAGCTCTTTGAGCAACGTCCGTAATGTGACCACTGACTGAACCCTGCATCTAAATGATATAACAATGTAGTTAACACAGGAAGCCCAAGCATTGACGTATTTGTGATGAATTGCAAGGGAATGTATATGAAATCATGCAATGCCCTATATATTATTAGTATTACCTCTGCACTTCTTCAAAGGGCACGCTATAGTCTCAACACTAGGGCCTTGGCAGTTCTTTCCTCCATTTATAGGAGGTGGATTGGAACATGTTCTTACTCTTTTTCTGAAACCCTTTCCACATTTCGGGCACTCTGTCCAGTCACTCCATGCAGTAAAATGTCCATTTCCTACGAGAAAGTTTATGTAGATAACTGTTTGCGTAATTTGTCATAAACCAACGTCACTGTAAAGGCGACTTTCTTTGTTATGTATGGTCTTTATATATATTCGTGATGTCGTCTAAAAGTGCATCAATATGTATATATACATATTTTTTTGGCTTTAAGGTGGCCTGTACCTATTGATTTGTTTGTTGGGCATGAATTTCAATCGCGTCTTTTTATATCAAAACCTTGTCCGATTTCTGAGAAATTTGCAGCCATTTGTCTACAAGCCTTGAAATTTGTACCGGTAATTATTTTTCTGCGAATTAAGTCAAATAATTTGAGATATCAGACGATTTTTAGAGAAAAATTGGTCATAAATCCAAAATTCTAAGGTGAATTTTTTCCCTATTTCGTTAATCCAGAATAAAGGCATCGAAACCCTCATGGTTTGTTATTTTATTCAAAACAACACCCTACCATCTGTTGCAAAATTCCGCACGGGATCTAGACTTTTGGGAATAAAGACAGTAGTTCTCTGAATACAATTGCTTCTGAGTCTAGATCCCGTGCGGAATTTTGCATCAGATAATAAGTGTTGTTTTGAATAAATTAACAAACCATGAGGGTTTGTCAAACGTCGACTCGATGTAGTTGCTAACTTTTGAAGCTTACTGAATTATACCTAGTGCAGCAAAGACAACGACACTTGGCAACAGGTATGTTAACATCTTGTTCTATTCCATACCTAGAAAATTTCAGGAAACAATTCGGCAGAATTTGTAGAAGTCGAAGTAATACAAATTCGCAACGTTCACCTCGTGGTCAAAAAAATTACTCCCCAAGTTTGCTTGAGGATAACATTGGCGTTTGGCTTCTCGTGTCTCCAAATTTTGTTTACAAGTTACAATAGGCATTTGTTTTTCTTGTAGCAGATATGGTTAATTCTCGCTGTTTTTGAAATTTTGTTGAAATTTTGGTGGAGTTTTGACTACATAATTTTGTGTCGTCACAGGCAGCGCAAATTTGTATCGCAACTTCTAAGGATTAAATTGGCGCGATACATGTTGTATGTAGTCCTCTACGCCTTTATTCTGGATTAACGAAATAGGAAAAAATTCACCTTAGAATTTTGGATTTATGACCAATTTTTCTCAAAAAGCTACTCTTAAAAATCGTCTTATATCTTGAATTATTTGACCTAATCGCAGAAAAATAATAACCGGTACAAATTTCAAGGCTTGTAGACAAATGGCTGCAAATTTCTCAGAAATCGAACAAGGTTTTGATGTAAAAAGACGCGATTAAAATTTATGTCTGACAAACAAATCAATAGGTACGGGCCACCTTAAAGCAAAACCATGGGAAATTACTCCTCGAGATATAAGTGCAAATAATTTTTTCTGAAACGTTTTTCACTGTTCGATTCAATAAATTTCCAGCAAATTTCATTTATCGGACGCGTTTAGTTTTTATGACCGATTTTGTTCATATTTTCGAAAACTCCAAATAAGTGTCCTTTATTAGTGCTTTTTAAACTAAATAAGCGTGTCATCATATTCTTCGTTTCAACAGCTTTCAAACGACATATAATTTGTTAATATGTCGTAAATTCTGAGGAAATACAATCGTTTTCTGAGATGGCACCGCGAACCCATAGGAAGACCTTAATAATAAAGGGTCATCAACCGAGCGCGAGGTCTCGAGGTCCGTACTGTCAAGACCTCGGTCTGATATTGTCCCATACAGACCGAGCAAACGAGGTTAATAACTTATTTATTATATAACTTTGAGAAGTCCCGCTAAAACAATTGTCAAACGCAAACGTTTCTTTTCATCCGGGACAGCGGTCCTGATATGGCAAAATACAGACCATGCGTTAGCCAATTAGAATTCAGGAAATTATCTAGCCATATAATAATTACATTTATAACATCTTACTTGGACATCCGTCAGTCTTGCAAACGCTGATCTGGAACTTAGAACCAGTGCAGGGTTTCCCACCATTTAAAGGTGTAGGATTAGTGCAGTACCTCTCACGTGATCTTATTGATGTATGATCACATTCTTTAGAACAACTTGACCACATCGACCATGGCGTAAACCCACCATTCACTGTATCAAACAAAAATCCTTTGTGAGGTCATTAGGCATTATAATAAGTATTTTTGTGTTCAAGACGGTATAAAAGTGCTTTCAAATAGCTAAGGTAAAGCGGTGACAAACCTGGACAGTCCATATTTACACATGGTCTCGTTTCAAAGTTGTTCCCTTTGCAATGTCGTCCACCATGTTGAGGTTTGGGATTGTTGCAGTGACGTTTTCGATGTGAAAGAGCTGAGGGTTTACATCTTTTTGGGCATGCGCTCCATGCAGACCATTCTGAAAACTCTCCATGGACTGAAATAAACACACACTCATGCACATCGTTGTTAGATTCCTCTTAACTTATATAGCGCATATTCCAATATTGAGGTATTCTCATCTGCGCATAGTCACAAAATATATATTAAGTAATATAATACATTACAATAAAATGAACAATTAAATACACTCCAATTAAATCTAATTAAATTACAGTATAGAGTTCTGTTACTTGAAGTAAGATCGATGGCCAGCAATGTGGCTTATAATAATAAATATTTTAATTGGTAAAACTTAATTAGTGCGCAAGCGCTAGAACGCTTGGGCACTTAAATAAACAGTTATTTGTTTCATTTTATTAGTTATTAGAAGCATTAGTTTACTTTGAGGCCATTATATAGGATGATTCTAATGATTGTTGTCTTCAATGGATGGGGAAATTAACACTATGACTGACGTTTCTTCTACAACAATAAGACAACTCAACAGAGCGTGCGAGGAAACGGCTAAACCACCTCTGCTTTTAATGCTAAAACAACTCAAGCCTGGGATATTAGGCTGATCCGAAAAATATAAGAATTGTGATATCTCTACTAATATTCCATGTACTAAAGTATATTTTTGGTCTATAGTGACAATTAGGTTCCTTAACATTTTTACTTATGTGTTATCACTTTTTAGCGGTCACGTGGCTCATAGGACTGAAAAATGGACCGGTGATAATGCGTTTTTTGAAGATTGTTTTTAAAATATCGAAGACGTCTAGATTGGGTAGAAACTGCCTAGTATGGATGACTTTATATAAACAGCAAGGAGAAATTTTCAAATTTGTAGTAAGGTTGTTTAATCACGTGACCTCTTTTACCAAATATCTCCTTAGCAAACAATGTGGGCCCACCATACTACGTAGATCTAAAAAAATATTCACAAGAGTCTTCCGATGACGTCTCATTTGTTATTTTGCGAAGTGTCGTTTTGTCGTGAATCTTACATATTTCATGTATCACGTGGTTGTTCACGTGACCAAGTATATGATCGTTAAATCCTGACATGTCTCCAAGTTTCAAGGTCAAATCTTCAATAGCACTCCTGATACTTCAAAAATACAATTTTATGCTAATGAGGTGCCTGTCAAAGGCCTAAAGAGTAATTTGGCTCACCAGGACAAGATGGTAGCAAGCACTTTCTTTTTTCAAACAGGTGCTCTTTACAGCTCTTCCCGCCAAATTGCGGTCTTGGATTCTCACAGCTTCTCGAACGTGTTTGGTGGTATTTGCTACCACATGTGACATTGGCGGGACATCGTGACCACACCGACCATTGGGTCACGCCACCGTCGACTAAGACGAAGAAAAAGTCACGTTATCACATTATTTTGTTTCAAAATATATTGATTGATACAGTATTTCTTGTACTTTATTTTTGTGAGTCGATGTCAGGAGGGAAGGGCTTATTCAATATTCTTCAGCCATGAGTGAAAGAGAACTGGGCTAGAGCTTGGTCCGTAGCTCCGAGGAGTGGAAGTTTATCCCAACCAACTAAATCTTTTGTCCAAGAACGCAAATGGGAATAGAGTAAAATAAATAATAAATAAATAATCTTTTCATAGCTGCATATTCACGTTGTGAATATGTTTCTTCATTTGCCGGCACTCACACTCACTATCTCTGCATAAAATAATTTTTACATACAACGCTCAACTCACATGTTGATTTTTGCTGAATACAATAAAGTTAGCTTCCTACTTTAGTCCCTATGAAAGGGTTGAACAGGCTCGTAACATGGTATATTTTCGTCTCACTGATTCCGGGATTTTACGGAAATTTTGATCCCTGAGTTCATATTTTTAGAATATATTTTTTGATCCCCTTATCCTTGGTGCAAAGAACTGAGCTGATCCCTAATCCTGACCCAATGTCCCTGATCCTCGATCCCACCCATTTGATCCCTGAGCCCTGGCCTTTGATCCCTGATCCTGGCCATAATTTGGGGCTTGATCCCTGATCCCATTTACCATGTTACGAGCCTGGTTGAAGGTTCACCTAAAAATGCGATATAACCAAGAACAATGACAATAATTGAGCGTGTTCAGGTTCCTTACTTGGACAAGATTGTTTGCCACATTCCCTGACTTCAGCTGTTTTTCCGTCACATGGTCTACCGCCGTAACTTGGTTCAGGGTGATTGCATTGTCGTTCTCGACGTGAAAAGGCTGTGCTATTGCATGTTTTGCTGCAAGTTGACCACGAGGACCAAGGACTGAAGCCTCCATTAACTGAAATCACACACAAACAAAAAAAGAAAAACTGAAAAGATGTGTTTTGTGAATCAATAAATCACTTGCACTAAGACGGATTATTCACTTGCACTAAGATCAATTTTAAGGTCAATACAATAGTTCCTCTCTCTCATGAATAAATGTCCTTTGTAGTTTGTCACCGAAACTGGACCGTACATTTAGAAATTGACTGCAATTAGTCAAATCACTGCATGCACTGCTGTCCTTTATAGAGTCGTTTTCAGTATATCGCAGGGTTTTAGCAAGCGGAAACGAATGGTTTGATAAAAAGGGTGATCTAAACGAAAGAGCTAGATAAATGTCTGGGATTTAGTGTGGCTCTAGTTTACCTGGGCAGTTGACAGTTTGACAAGGCATTGTCTCTAGTGATGTGTCAAAACATTTAGCACCACCACGTGAAGGAGGGGGATTAGTACAGTATCGACGACGTAACCTGTATGCTCTTTGACCACATGTAGGGGTACACGGTGACCATTGTGTCCAGCTCGTATAACCACCATCAACTAACAACAAAAGTAGTGTTAAAACCTTTAAGGTTTCTATAATATTAAGTGAATCTATATTGTTTGGGCTCCCTGTTCTTGTCGTTTGGTCATGTTGTCGATCTCAGAATCCGATGACCCCGAGTTCGAGTCCCGCTTTGGCCACTAAAGCTAGCGCTGAGACTGTATTTGTCACTAGTTCGCCATGTTCAAATTCAGTTTCTCGACCATGCTTGTATATAGACAATACTGGTTTGCCTCCTTGCCAGTTGGGTTTCTTAAACACTTTATGTTTCATTTACATTGTTTAGTTGTGATTATTTGGTGTTCAAATCCCGCCTAAAATCAATTTTTCACTCCAACATTCAACTTCATTCTCCAGCATTGAAGTTTAGCTGGCAACTTTCAAAACCTCGCTCATCCCTCAACATTCGACCTAGTTTATCAACATTAAAGTTTTTTAGCTCTCAACTTTCAATTTATCGTTCTCCAAACATGTTCATGTTTCGTGTTGCGTACCATCACCGCCAAAAAGTATCGAATGTCTGTATGACGTAATCACTGCACAGGAAACCCGGCTGTTGTTACAAATTTCTCATGGGCTAGGAGCCGGTGTTTTCGTGCCAAGTAATTTAGTAGTTTACCTCTATAATGTTTGGCAAAGCTGTACCAATACGTTCAAGTTTTTTATCACTACGATTACTTATTGATCACCCCGTTTCATGCGAGGAGTTAATTTGTATTTAGCTTGCCACACACACTACTCCCTACTAGGAGCAGCAAAGCAACGGATGTTGTTCGCTGTCTTATTCTGGAGTATTATACCCGATTATTGCACTAGAATAGAGTGGCAACCACACCTAACATGGCTTTACCTGGACAAGGCTCCATACCACATTCCATGGTGTCATAACGTGGCCCGGTACAGTTTTTTCCAGGAAGGCACCATCTTTCACGTTTAGTATAACCATCTCCACCACAAGTACGTGAACACTTTGTCCAGGCAGACCAGGGACCCCAAGCACCTTTCTCTGTATAACAGCCAAATGATTATAATATGAATTATACGTGCATGATCAAAAGCATTGGGATGATTGGCAGAGCGCTTTCCCGCGTTCAGTGCTAATTCTGTTGTCCTCAATGCCCAGCTAGGGCACATGTGAACCGAGTTTGTTTGCATGATGTCTTGTTTTTTACCTTATCACAAGTTTTTTTTTTCCACCGGTCTCTCCCCCGGTAAAAATCAACATACGAGTTGAGCGTTGTGTGTAAAATATTTGCTCAATGATGAAGAAGTAGTCGGTGAGTGTGAGTGCCAACAAATGACGAATCTCTATCTGATGTGAAATGATCACTGATGATGATTAACAGTTACGTACACCATGGTATATTACATCGCACCATGTACCTGTGATCTATTGGAGGATCAATTTTGACAAGACAAGCAAACACTTTTTCTTACCTTGTTTTATTTCGTTTTGTTTTGGCATCACAGTTTTATCGCCAATCTTTCCTGCTATGACGAAATTGAAATTGACGCAAGAATTCAAAGGACAATTTTTCCTTTCTTCGAATGATCCATTACATGGTTTGCCACCAAAACGAGCGATTGGATTTGTACATGTGCGATTACGCACCTTGTAGGCACTTTCTCCACAGGACGATGAGCAAGAGGACCACAGGCTCCACATTGTAAATCCTCCATCAACTGGATTGTTGAAGTACAGAATAACATTCATAATTCTTAATGTATTACTTTATAGTTTTCAAAAAGAAACTCAAGATAAAGCGGCATAATTAGTGGCATGATTGTGAAAAGTTACGGTGCGTTTCATAGATCAAATGGTGTGGGAACTTATGGTAATCTTATAAATGTTAGTGTGTAGTGTCAGTAATGTTAGCCTTTCACCAAAGCGAAATCTGGCTTGATTGTGAGTGTATTTTACACCATGCATTAATCTCACCTGGGCAGTTTGCCATGTGACAACTTTGGTTCTGTTGCAGCAAACCTTCACAAGGTAGTTTCTGTGAAAGACATCTACGAGACCGTGTTTTAGAACCCAAGCCACACGTCTTACTGCATTCAGTCCAGTCTGTCCATGGACTGAAGCCTTTGTTTTCATTATCGTCCTCAACTCTTGACCCGTTCAATGTCGAGTTTGCTGATGAGCTTCGCAACTTGTTAATGGTTTCTATAACTTCTTTTAAAACATTAAAAAGAGAATTGCTCTTCGTCTCTTTGCTTTTCTCTGTGGAAGAACTGTTTCTGGTCTGGAAATGCCGTTGCGTATTGTTCGTAATTTCACCAGTCTCACCAGCCACATGAACTACAGTACCATTTCCAGGAACAACTGATTTAATAGGTTGATGAAAGTTTTTGTCACCGCTGACATTAAAACGTTTAAGACTTTTATTAATTTCATAATTCTCCAGTGAAACAATGCCTTGTTTTTTACCCTCGAAACTGAGTTTTCTGTTATTTTGAGGCAAGTTTACCATGAAAACATTTTTCTCATTTTGCTGATTACTCATCTTAGAAATATTGCTATTCCAATTAGGACGACTACTACGTCCTGATGTATTTTGACCAACTGTGCTATTTACCGTAGTATTGGCCTTAGGACTGCTGGCGTTGGAAATGATTTCTGACACTATGTCATTGATGGCTGTGATCAGGGTTGCACTAACATTACTTGCCTGAGTTTCACTGCCATTCAAACTGGTACTATCATTTTGCCCAGCCAAAGTGGAGTTTCCTGTTGAGGTTCCATTGGTCTTTTTTGACTCGTTTTTCTCGTGTTCAGCCAGGATTTGCACCAGTGCGTTTAGAGCATGCAGGTTACCAAAGTCAAAAATCTGAGGCTTTTTAAAGCTTTTGATCCCAACGTCTATTTTTTCGTTGCTGTTTTCATCTTCGCTCATTTCCAATTCTTCGTCAAGTTCATCTGGAGTCGATGAAAATGCTTCTTGTGAAATAAAGTCCTCGCTTTTATTAATTAAGCTATCTGCACTTCCAGAACCTTGGAAATCGTTTATCATATTGTCTGCAGTGTTGTTGTAGTCATTTCTATTTTCCTTTTGTTCGCTTGCATCCTCAGAAACATTTTTCAAAGCCATTTTCTCAATATTCTTATGGGTCGTGCCATCGGGGCTTTCATAAAACTCGTCTTTTTCTTCATTTTCAAGGGATTGTACGTTTCCTTGGTTACCTGCTTTGTCATGGTTCCTGGGTGGAGATTGCTGACCGGTAGTGACTGTATCAGGATAACTGGCAATAGTTTCTGCATTCTTCTCTTCCATCAATGCTTTCAATACCGCGTCACTGTCGTTTCTCTTAAGAATTTCATCAGCAACCATTGCAAGATTGAAGTCTTCGGGTCCATTCAACTCTTTGTCCTTCTCTTCCATTTTGCTTACAGAATCGTAAGTACCATCTATAGAATTAGGTTGTCCTTTCTCTTTAGAAATCCCATCATTATCTAGAGATTTATTTTTGAAAGAACTCCTGTATTTTTGAGTTTGGTTTTTAGAAGTTTTAGGTAGTTTTTGAGAAGAACTTTCGTTGTCTAGTTGAGAAGTGTCTGGAGCGTCATCGATGGTATCAATCTCATTCTCACTCACAAATAAACCAGAATCACTGTGCACCTTTATAGGTGGATACTTACTCTTTTCAGTGTTATTATTCGCTGTTTGGTGTGCTGTTTTGTTCCTGGGTGCATCGAAAGCTTGATGTACAACCTCGTTAAACATTTTCTCGACAACCTGGCTTGAGTTACTATTTAGTTCAGTAATCGGTAAATGTGTCGAATTCTTGGTCTTTTCATGTTGCATCCCCGCTGCCCCGCTGACTTTTTGATTGGCCGTACTTGAAGTGTTTGATGTTTCGATGGCCAGTGGATTACCAGTGACCATTAGCTCATCCTTATCAGTTAACTTGTGTATACTTATGTTATCTTGTATAGATGGGGCTGAATTATTGCCTTTTTTACTTTCTTTCTGTTCATCTGCTAACCGTTCAATTTTTTCTTCTTTCACGTTATCATTTACCTTTTTCTCCGACTTTGCTCCTTCGCTGATTATGTTACTAGATTGGGAAATGTGATCTAAAGGTAGAAGAAGAATATCAATATTCGATAGAATGAATTAATTACAGTGGCCCAGCTTTAAAATTCTAATGAAACCAACGATTGCATAGAGTCTGCTAAACTAACCTTTGCACTGTGGAAGTTTGCAGTATTTGACTTCGAAGCGCCAGCCCGTGCAATCTTGTCCGCCATTGGATGGAGGGGGATTGGTACATACGCGCATGCGCATTTTGATAGCATTTGATCCACAGGTTTCAGAACAATCCGACCAGTCGGTCCACGGTGTAAAACCACCGTTCACTGAAGACAAACAAATCGATATGTTGACACTGTTAAAGAGGGGAAAGGGAATACGAGAAATAGAATGGGAATGTATATAAGGTGGTTGCAAACAGAGTTGAACACTATACACCAAAAGTAGCCCCAGATCTATTTACTAGATCTTTTGAGTCTGCGACTTAATTGGTTCTCTCAATAAACGGCTTCCGACCGACCTCGGTTTGGACTAAAACATAATATGGCCAATCTCTTTTGTTAAAAGTACAAAAAGTTATTACTGGTAAGCTACATTTTCTGTTATGGGAAAATGTTTTATTTTTACATACCAGGCCTTCGAGCAAGTTCATCTTCGTTTTTGTTTTCTTTTTCGTTCTCGTGCTTTGCGAGCGAAGATTTCTTGGATATGTGACTGTCTTTATTTCGATGCATGTGCTGAAACGCTGTAGCGATATCCTTAAAGACGTCCGTTCTCTTAATCAACTCATCATCGGATTGTCTTTTCTTACTGGATGGAGTGACCCCACGTTTTACTTTGATATTTTTGTGTTTCGACAATTCAATATTGTTCTTCTTTGTAGCATTTGCAATGCTTTCAGACAAGTATGTTTCAGCTTCGTTTGTTGTTATTCTTCTACTATTTGGAGTCTTTCTTACATAGCTCACATTTTTCTGGAAATTAGATTTGATATATTTCCTCTTCTGGTGGTGTTGTAACTGACGTTGTTTGTGCTTTTGATTTGTTTCAACCAAGCCTCCAAGTTCTTGAAGGTCTTTTAATTTGGCTTTTACATTTGAATGTAACTTTTTTGCAGCAGAAGTAAATAGCAGCTCTTTGTAGATATTGGAATACGTCTTTTTTTCCAAAGGCTCTTTCATGTCCTGTTCAAGTTTCAATTTCTGTAAAGTCGAGTTTGCTTTGTTGTTGGGTGTTGCTGCTGGAGTAGGTTGTGAACTTGAGACACGTGAAATGATCCCTGTACTCTGAGTGGAAGTTTGATTGTAATGCCCTGTATCTTCATTGGAATCACCATGCGAATCGGTCGACTTATCAAAAAACATCATATTGTTTAGCTGACCCTCAATTTCTTGATTGATTTGACGGATAGCTTCTTGTGCAGCATCGTTTGTGTATCTTATTGCATCGGGTACAGCATTGCTTGGCGATTCATTGGCTTCTTTGAAAACTGCTGCTTGTAGAGCGGGTAAACTTTCCTCGTCATTGATGTACCGTATTGCATCTGGGGCGATTTTATTTTGACTGAATTCCTTAATAATTGCTTGTTGGATGTCTGGAAGACTTCCCTCGAGATCTTTGGAATCGTCAGGTTCGGCTACAAATTGAGCTCCAGGGGGAGTGAGTTCAGTTAGTGATATTGGCTCTGCTTTGCCACTGGATGCGTAGGGATCTTTTGCTTTGTCAGATCTATCTGCAATAAAATAATATCGTTCGTGGGGCAATTGAATAAGTATCCTTCATTACTTATCATCTACGATAAATAGCCATTTTATGATAAACTTAATTACCTTGATGGTGTCGTTGAGCATTGCATAAAAATGAGAATGTATGCACCAATAATAGCCACTTTATGATGAATATACACAGTGTTGTCATAGTTAGTAGGATAGAGATAAAGCTGAAAGTAAAGTCAAACCACGAATTCTGTCCCTTCTTCCTCTTACTGCCACAGGAAGCCCAAGGTACGCGCTTCTGACTGCAAAAACACAGTAACAAACAAACAAACGAACAAACACAAATAAACAAACGAAAAAAGCAAAACAATTGATTGATTGATAATGATTTTGATAATAAACAGTGATGTGGTTTGCCGTGATAATGCAAAATCACTTGAGACTCAAACAAAAAGGTTAACGATAGATTTAACGCTAAGTCTTTTACGCCCCAAAATGTAACAATGAACGTAAAACGTAACATTAACGCGAAATGTAACAACATTTTAACGCGAAATGTAACAAGCATTCCAACTGTTTGAATTTCTCTATTCGTTTCGAATTGGGCTCCAGTCCCCGCTCCGCCAAACGTTAGTTAGCGATTAGTAATAAGTTAATCAAATTCGACTTACGATGACATTCGTTTGACCTAAGATAACTCTTTATAACAGCTATAACAGAGGCCAGAAAGGTCAAAAACGGAGGAAATAATGTGACTTCAGAGCTTCAAAGGACTGACAGCAGATAAGTACAATTTGTAACTCGGTTTATTAACACATAAACACAACGACTTTGTCCTAGTGCCCTTGGTCAGATCACTGACCGTGTTTATAGGAGCAACATCATGATCATTCTAGTCACAAAGACACTGGTTCTTTTAAATAAGGGATGTGCTGATGCATAGCCAGTACGCATGCTCATCGACTACAACACAGTTAGGCGTGTTAAATCAAAAGTTCGGCAGCGTTACGTTTGTGACTGCTAACTGTTTTGTGACCAGTTACTAAATTGTGGTCTCTGCTTGCTTAATGTGTCCAACTTTCTTGTTTGTATTTCAAGATAATTGTTGTGACATTTTGGGTTGTTACATTTCGTGTTAAATAAATTGCCACATTTTGCGTTAAGAAAATTTTACATTTCGCGTTAATGTTACATTTTGCGTTAAGTGTTACATTTTGCGGCGAACAATCTCTACAAAATCGCAGGTTTCTACACATTCAAATGCAGTTACGAAATTGGATTTGCTAACTTAAATGAAAATCTAGAGAAAAGACAATGCCAGGGATACTTGCTGCAGGTATTGGTCGTGAGTGCAATATGTCACTTGGCAGCTCTTCAGTCGAAGAGTGCCAATTAAAAATATCTTATGAAGGAATTTCAAAGTACCAAAACAGATTTCAGTAAAATGGAAGAGATGCTGTATAAATGTACTGAAGCGGGACGTGAGAGGTCTACAAGCAGGTTACAAGACAATCTAGAATGATAGCATCAAATATGATCTCTAGCACGATCACACACTTTCAATTGAAATTACCGTCTACAACTGAATAGAGTATCATTTGAGAATCATCAAATGCTGAAAATTGATTCATTTTGATTTCTAAGATAACCATGACTATCAAGAAAGCGCGAGTTCCCTCTGTCGTATTTGCCCCATTTACCCAGGCAAAAATGATCAAAATAAAATTTATCAAATCTGAATTTAAAATGCTATTGCTTAAAGTTATCATTCATAAAGAATAACCTTAGGTTTTTAGTCAAAACAATGGTTCAGAGTCATAATATTATATTTGTTTTCAGTGGTTTCAAAACACTTACATTCAGTGATCTGTCTAAACCGTACCTGTTTTCTCGCTCCAACACATCAAGTCAAGCGAAGAAAATTTCAGCCCTTTTCAGAACTGGCGGAAAAATATCTGATTCCAAATTCTCTTTCTTGAACTACTAGGTTTTCTTTTCGGGTGGCTATAGGCAAAATAGCGTACAAGTACACTGGAGATTCTCGTTTTACCATTAAATGACCTGTTTCTTATTGTTTTGTAAGCGATGAATTATTAATTATAGTAATAAATAAAATTCCTTCAATATCACTGTATTTTAAGCCTTTAGATGATCAAAATGTTGAAATTATAGTACGTTTAACACTGATTTGTAATGTTTCGTGGTGTTGATACACAGGCAGCCCAAGCTCATTATCTGTCAACATTAAACAGTTAAAATACGTGTAAATGCATGGAGTCTAAAATGCGACTTTTGACGAATAAAATTACAGAATACATTAGTATGACATTCTATGTGCCTTGTAAAGTTAATATAATTGTAAATAAAGCCTTGAGGGGTCTATCTTTTAAAAAAGGCTTTATTTACAATTATGATAACTTTACAAGGCACATATAATGTCATACTAATGTATTCTGTAATATTCGTCAAAAGTCGCATTTTAGACTCCATGCATTTACGTGTATTTTAACTGTTTAATGTTGACAGATAATGAGCTTGGGCTGCCTGTGGTTGATAAAGAAGTAATTCTGATCGATATCAGGATCAGCCACCGGGACGTGTGCTTTTTTGTTTACTTGCTTATTATAAAGAAGACTCAGTTTCAGTCAGTCCAAATATAAATCACGATCAGTTATAATATGTTTGAATGTCTTTCGCCTAGGTAAGGTAAGCCTGGGGAAAGCCTAACGTTAAACTAACTCTTTCGTTTTTCTTCCTTGAAAAGGGAGACTATATAAGGAGAACCAGTATAAGTATATTGTAAGATCGATGACGGTGATAGAAATGACGTTACACTAATGGCCGCTCGAAATATTAATGCAAGTTTATAATCTTGAGAATCTCTTATCTGACACAAGAGACCATAATACTAAGAGAGCGAAACTCAGTATTGATGTCTGTGCGATGTTCGTGGCGCCTAAGGCTATTTTTAGTAACTTCGCCATCGCGCGCGCAAGGCACTTAAACAATAGAATTCAAACGGTCCCTTCCGCGCGCACGCCAAAAAGCAAATTCTATTGGTTGAGGGCCTTGCGCGCGCGATGGCGAAGTTACTAAAAATAGCCTTAGTCGCCGCGAACATCGCACAGACATCAATACTGAGTTTCGCTCTCTTAGTATTATGGTCTCTTGCTGACAAAGATTTTTTTTATACCTTAGGCCAAGAGACCATAATACTAAGAGAGCGAAGCTCAGTATTGATGTCTGTGCCATGTTCGTGGCGGCTAAGGCTATTTTTAGTAACTTCGCCATCGCGCGCGCAAGGCTCTTAAACAATAGAATTCAAACGGTCCCGTCCGCGCGCACGTCAAAAATCAAATTCTATTGGTTGAGGGACTTGCGCGCGCGATGGCGAAGTTACTAAAAATAGCCTTAGCCGCCACGAACATGGCACAGACATCAATACTGAGCTTCCCTCTCTTAGTATTATGGTCTCTTGCTTAGGCATAATGGTAGGGAGATAGTTTGCCGGGGAAGGGAATTGCCGTCTCAAGACTCCATATTTTGAATAGTTTTATGAGTGAAGCGAAAGACAATTGATTCCAGCGGCTGATAGATTGGCAACAGTGATGAGGACTGCGTGTAGATTGAAAGATCACCTGTGCAAGAGAAATGCAAAAACCACACCCTCTATACAGAGGTGATGCTTTTGTTGATTCAGACTCATTGAAGACAAGCACTTCAAAAGGTAATTTAAAACGTAGTTTTCAATGTTATCCTGGAAACCTATTGTTTCGTACTTGGATCACAATGTATAGGTATTGATCAGTAATAAACGCCTGATTGCTCTAATGCTGCAGTTCAGAAAACTCAGCAAGGTGGGCAAGGAGCAGGAGTTAGCACAACAACAGCTTGTCTCTATCGGTGTCACAATGGATTTGGACCCCCTCAGAAAACTTGTATTTATGCTATATGTTTCTATACGTTTCGGTGAAATTTAAATTTTGCAAGCTTTTATTTGTATGATTATTTTATATTATTTGACAAAAGATGAACGGAAATACGAGTATCGTTATAGCGGAGCACCTAACTCACTATATATAGTTTTAAAGATTTTTATACTAATAGTAAAAAGCGTACTACAGATGTATACTTTGACACCCGTTCAGCCAACGACAGATCATGAATCAGGGGACAGTTTGATATGGAACTTATTGCTCGAAAAGTTGCTACAACAACACTACGCCAGCTTTAACGAAGGTCATTGTTTTTCAACAGTGCAGTTCAATTAAGTGTATCACAGTGCAGAAGACTGTAATACAGTGCAAATTACATTTGAATTTATCTACATTTTTCTTGCAGACTTTTTAAAGGATATTTGATTTATGGGGAAAAATTTGGGGAGTATCCATGAATTTAAAGGAGATAATTAATGGTAAACATGGCTAATAACCACTGACAAGCGAGTTTTCAAATTCTTAATATAATATCATTTTTTCAAAGTTAATCCATAAAGAAGTACAACAAAAGTAATTAAAACTGCTAAAGATCGAATCCTTCAAAATTAAAGCAAAAAACGATATTATTGAAATTACTGGTACACGTTTTTTTCGATTTTTTGGCTTGTTTTTAATTCTTACGGAACCGAAAATCAAACGCTATTTCAGAGAAAAATATATCGCGAATCAATTTTTTTTTGGTTCTATTTTTTGAGTGTATATAGCTTAGTTAATCTAAAACCAAATGAGAAAATAAAATTATGGGGTATCCATGCGATTTAAAGTTATTTGCTGAAAAACGCGCGAAATCGTATTAGAATTTGCCTAAATAACCACGAAAACCCCCGCCCACTCTACAGAGTGGCAAAGAATACAGTGCATTATGGGACATTTTCAAGATGGCAGCCAACGTCTTTCTTTATTTCCGGTAGCAAAACAAGAGCCATTTTTCATATGCTTTTAATCATCCAGAATGAATTCAATTTAAGGATATGAGAAACCATGTATTTTTCTTCTCAAAATCAGATTTTTTCCTTTCCAAAAGTTGTAAAACTAGTTTGTTTTTCACGATGGTTTTTGTGCGAACACGATCTCAGAAAAAACCGTTTGTTCTTCAAAATTGTGTAACGTCGCGCGCGCTCGTTGAATCAAATGCGCAGAACACGGTGAGAGTTGGAATTTGTGGCGCCCGGAGAAGAAGTTATTTTCATAAATATCATTCACAATTTCCCATATGACTATTAGACAGTTATTCATGATACTTCTTCATTAAACTCTTTTGTTTGAAGTCCGACTGCCCTTATCCTTTACACAGCGAAAGAACTTCAAAATCTCCCAAATCGTATCTTTTTAGATTTTTCATTTTTTAAGATAAGTAGTAGAAATATTAATCAGAATATATAGCAAAATCCTATAACGTCATAATGACGTCACCAATGATTTAAATTATCTCTAATAATGCTCGGGGACCAAAATTTTTAGCTTAGTCATGTAGAAACATACTATAATAGTCATACATGACCGTGGAAACGTCTTCTAATAGCGTTTAATGGTAATTAGTGACGTCACGTTTATGACGTCATCGTGAATTAAAAATCCTTTATAACCCATTGTTTCAATGCAAAAATTCTGGAAATAAGAACACAAATCATCGAATTTAAGTTATATCGAGTGATTTATATGTACATCAAATTGACGTCCAACAATAGCTGTGTTGAGATAACGCTTCTTAAAATTCCGTCATGATCAACGATTTACCGGACAGCATAATGGTAAGTGAATGGACCGTAAGATGCTAAGGGTTGAGGATTCGAGGCGCGGTAGGGTCGATTCGTAAGATATCATTTGCGATTTTTTAAAGTTTAGAACAGTCAATTCCTAAAATTTTAAGACTTTCTGACTTCTAGTGCGTGTCTAAAATCTCATATGTGCATTGAAGGTAAAAACTCTCAAATGTATGTATTAATGACTAGCTTGACAAAAAACCTTGTGAAGGTCTTGAATTCGAAATTCAAAACCCTCCCAGGTCTTCCCCCCGAAATTAAAAACCCACATTAAACAATAGAAATAGGGTTTTTAATTGGAAGTGAAAACAAATTGTATACTCAGCATCATGAAGACGAAAGATGAACCGAACAAATGAGCCATTGTATGTTACTGTACCTTTCAAAACGTCTTCTATCTTCTATATCGTAATACGGGTTATTTTTGAATTTTTTTTGTGGAGCAGAAAATGAGAAAACAAGTTTCAAAACCTACTCTTTATGTTATACCTCTGTTGAGTATAAAAAACCAATGAGACGGCTGACAGCACGCACAAAGGACCCAAAAAACGGCACTTTAAATGTGACATTTTTGCCCTAACCTTTGTATCTTCAACAATATTTGATCGTTTGCAATGAAATTTTCAGTGATGGCTAACTATACAATGTAGGTGGCAATTTATTTTCCCATGTTTAAAAGTTACTATTGACGTAATTTTGACGTCATAGCGAATTGTTACATTTTTCGAGAGCATCCAGATTACTTCAATAGATTTCTAAAACTACATAGTTTGAAAGAGAATGCCATTCTCTAAAATTTGGTGCAATTTTTATCTCGATCCGACATTTCGTTGTCGAGTTATAAGGGATTTTTGTTTCACGATGACGTCATAAAAGTGACGTCACTAATAACCATTAAAAGCCATTAGAAGCCATTGGAAACGGCAAGTGATGATGCAATGAACATGTATGAAGTTGAATGAAGAAGTAATTTTCATAAATTTTCTTTACTATTTCCCATATGATTATTAGATTATTTGACAATTACTTCTTCTTCATTCAACTTTTTTGTTTGAAGTTCGGTTGTTCTTATACTTTGCATAGTGAAAGAGCTTCGAAGTCCCCAAAATCCTATCTTTTTTTATTTTTTATTTTTTGAAGATAAGTATTAGAAACATTAATAAGAATATATAGCAAAATCCTCTAACGTCATAATGACGTCACCGATAATTTGAAATATCCCTAATAAAGCTCGATGACCAAAAGTTTTAACTTAGTTACGTAGAAACACTTCATAATAGTAATACATGTTCGTTGCATCATCACTTGCCGTTTCCAATGGCTTCTAATGGCTTTTAATGGTTATTAGTGACGTCACTTTTATGACGTCATCGTGAAACAAAAATCCCTTATAACTCGACAACGAAATGTTGGATCGAGATAAAAATTGCACCAAATTTTAGAGAATGGCATTCTCTTTCAAACTATGTAGTTTTAGGAATCTATTGAAGTAATCTGGATGCTCTCGAAAAATGTAACAATTCGCTATGACGTCAAAATTACGTCAATAGTAACTTTTAAACATGGGAAAATAAATTGCCACCTATAGTTAGTCATCACTGAAAATTTCATTGCAAACGATCAAATATTGTTGAAGATACAAAGGTTAGGGCAAAAATGTCACATTTAAAGTGCCGTTTTTTGGGTCCTTTGTGCCCGGCGTACCTTCAAAATTTTTTGAGGGAGGGGGAGTGATTAGATGAAATCAGGTATCCCCAATTCCTAGGCCCCAGGCCTCTAATCCTTCGATCCAACCAAAATTCGAGGTATAACATAAAAACCTTATTGCTTCACAATAATTCATTTAAGACCTGATTCCAAGAACACTAAAGGACTGTATACTCGGGCCCTTATAGACGCATGATGAAGCTTTAAAATGATATCATTATCAGTGTAATCGTTTGCAAAAAATTCTCTACCTTGAGGAGAAAACTAATAATTAGAGAAATCACTCGTTAGGTATAGGATCCCAAAGATACACCTATTTCAAAAACGTTTGTCGTATGAGAGCTCTCAAGCCCACGCAACTAGACCAAAAAGGAGTATGAGTAGTAGCAAAACTTCACTTCCTTTCCGCTTTGGTATTGACTTTAGCATCAGTAAGTGAAGTTCTTTAGTGTATAAGGTCAGTGTAAGTTGAATTTGAGAAATCGTGTGGGATTTTTGTGGTTTTATGACTTTAGCGATTTCTTTCCATACTCTCTTTCGGGTGAGTCACTGATAGCGACAACGTTTATTGAAGTAGGTGTATTGGCGCGAAATTTGAAAGTCAAACACAATTAACTGTCGAACTTATTTATAAGTTTCAGCAGAGTTACACAAATAAAGTAACATATATGCAATTATATATTCTTTACAGCTGTGAAGTTGTGACGATTGACTTGATCTTCAGGATTTACGCTGCACTAAGAATACACCAATAATCTCCGTCGTTATATTTGTCTTTACATTCCACTTTTTCGCCTGGGCACTGACAATTAGGGTCATTTTGGTTTTGGCAAAGTTCATTATAATAACAACTACGTTTTCCCTGAAAAAAATAGTAATAATCATGATGAATAACAATAACAATAACAATAACAATAACAATAACAATAACAATAACAATAACAATGACAATGACAATGACAATGACAGTGACAGTGACAGTGACAGTGACAGTGACAGTGACAGTGACAGTGACAGTGACAGTGACAGTGACAGTGACAGTGACAGTGACAGTGACAGTGACAGTGACAGTGACAGTGACAGTGACAGTGACAGTGACAGTGACAGTGACAGTGACAGTGACAGTGACAGTGACAGTGACAGTGACAGTGACAGTGACAGTGACAGTGACAATGACAATGACAATGACAATGACAATGACAATGACAATGACAATGACAATGACAATACTGACGATATTATGGTCAGTCAAACTTCGTAAATGTTTTCAGATCCCGTATATCTCAATGTCTAGTGCTGTTGGGCTTCAGTACTAATAGCCTGCTTTGCATACTCAATTTATTTTACGCTAAAAATCGCGCCGAAAAATTGAGTATGTTAGTTTCCAATATGAACGAGCTATACTGTCAATATACTAGGCAATCAGAGCGAACTTTTCATATCCTAAGAATTGGCTTCGTATTGGTTAGTAGAACTGAATTCAAAATGGAGTACGACGAAAGTCCGAAGGTTTGCGATTTATTAGACAATGAAAGAATTTCAAGTGCAGGTAATGCGAGACCTTGGCGAGATTTTCCAGCCTAAAAAATGAATCTGCAAAGCAGGCTATAGAACTAACGGCGAGTGGAGCTGTTTAAGGTGAAAGAGTTTCCTAAAGATATTACATATCTCTCAGCATAATAAAGTAAAACGTGGTTATCGAAAATGAATGTGGCAGATTTGGAGAGATGCTTTGAAGTTCAAGAACAGCAACTTGTTAGGGCAATTAAGGTGAATGGATGGCTATCAGATCTTGAATTGGAGGAAATTCAAAGACGGGTTCTTAATGAAGATGCAGAAGTTGATAATTGGAATCCTGAGAAAAGTGTTTTGGAGAAGAATGATTCTGTTGATAGACAACAGCATGTAGAAGATGTGATTGTAGATTTAAGTTCAAGTGATCAAAATAGACTTGAGGGTTTTTGGAGCTGGTTGATGATACGCGCTCACCAGAGATCTTCTATCGGCTTACGCAATCCGTTCGCCGTATGAGGTTGCGGAAAGGCTTCCCAGACATGGTAGCTTATCTGGACGACTTCCTGACTTTCGGATCCACAGTGTTTATATCACAGTACATGAACAATGTTGTTTTTCATGCTTTTATAAAATATTATCAAGGTTTTGTGGGAGCTGCCACCAGCAAGTCAGCGCGCGCGTTATATCTCAAATATTTTATATAATGGTATACAGAAGTAAGGGTTTAAACCTTTGTTGTTTTAAACCTGGAGTTACGCGGTTATCCTTCCTCGACATCACGAATACACCCTCCTTGTTAAACGTGAAGCAATTCAATATTAGTCCAACATGTTGCTTGACAAAACCATCTAAACACATGTAAACAAGCTAATCAGATAATTATACGAAACTTACAAAAATGGTATCGTAAAGAGACACTCTTTTTGCTGAAGGAACAGACGCTGTTTCCATGATCAAGATGGAGCAGACGATGATGGCGATTAGGATTGTCTTGGAATTCATGACCAAATCTGGAAATAGATTCAGATATATGTATAACTTTTGGGGTTTAACCCTGGACATTCCTGCAGGGAGAAGTCCGTAGAGTAAGGAGTGGCTAAGTGATTTACGTACAACTCAGGCCTGCAACAGGCCTGCAATATACCGTAAAATCCCTGTTATACCCCCACCCACCCCACCCATCCCCCATCCCTCACCCCAATCCGACTTTTTAGCCTACCCGTCTGCCCACCTAAATTTCCTCCTGGTTATAAGCCCCTCCATTTACTCTTCCCCACACGAGGTACCATATACAGGAAATAATAAGGCAGTAGATTAGCAGCTTATCATGCCAAACGTCATATCCGGCCTACGGCCTGGGCACGAGTAAAAAGAATATTGTCGCTCGCATTTCCGAAAAAAGATAAACTAAATGATTAAGGTGGCTGGACCCTATTTCGCCAGTGCGCGGGTAGTCGAATTGAAGCGGCTATTAATTGCGTTACAGAATTAAGTTGACCAAACTTTTTACGCACACCTACGACAAATGGACCAAATTTTATAATGATGCTAGTTTGGTTGAAATCGGAGCTTTTTTAACATCGAAATTGTTATACACTTGATTTGAAATTTTGCCAATTTTCTCAAAATCCAGACCTCCACGAGCAAAACGATTTATGAGACTTTGTAAATCAAATGTTTGTCTATAATGTGAGAGCGTTTAAAGAAATTCTATTAAGCCGATTTTGAGTAAAAACGGAGCAATTTTTTATCTTTGAAGAAATTTAAAACCGCGGGTGCTCTACTAAATAAATTTTATAACAATAATTTTCCAAAGAAAAGTTGCAATATTTTAGGTTCTAAATAATACCAAGGCATGGTTCTTTATTTTGTGAATATGTCATCGTATTTGCTATTTTTGATCGCCGTTGAGATGACTGTACGTAAAGCACTAAATTGCTGCGTTTATCTCGGAATTTCGACATCCACGTTAATAATACTGTTTCTTGAAAACTAGGAGATGAATTTTTTTTTATTTCTTGATATTGAATATTCAATCCTTTACCAGTAAGGTGTGCAAATTACAAAGGCATTGAAGTTTTTTAAGACCATTAAATAATTTTTTAAACATTGCCATATGTGCATCTCTATTCTCCGAGTTGTTGCCGGTGTTTGATTATGCATGCCTGCATGCGTGTCGCTTTGGCACCTCGTGCAGAAAATGCAAATATACATGGAAAGTCACGCCAGTGATATCCAGAGTAACGCTGTACGTAGCAGTTCCTTACTACAGTTTCTAGAACTATGGTATTTCCTTGTACAAAAAGAAAACGGAGAGGTGAAATATTGCAGGAAAACACATTAAAGGCTAAAAAGGCGACGAAAAGTAGTTCACCAGTCCAGGTAACTTGGAAGACTTCCATGTATTTGCATTTTTTGCACGAGGTGCCAAAGCGACACGCATGCAGGCATGCATAATCAAACACCGGCAACAACTCGGAGAATAGAGATGCACATATGGCAATGATTAAAAAATTATTTAATGGTCTTAAAAAACTTCAATGCCTTTGTAATTTGCACACCTTACTGGTAAAGGATTGAATATTCAATATCAAGAAATAAAAAAAAATTCATCTCCTAGTTTTCAAGAAACAGTATTATTAACGTGGATGTCGAAATTCCGAGATAAACGCAGCAATTTAGTGCTTTACGTACAGTCATCTCAACGGCGATCAAAAATAGCAAATACGATGACATATTCACAAAATAAAGAACCATGCCTTGGTATTATTTAGAACCTAAAATATTGCAACTTTTCTTTGGAAAATTATTGTTATAAAATTTATTTAGTAGAGCACCCGCGGTTTTAAATTTCTTCAAAGTTAAATAATTGCTCCGTTTTTACTCAAAATCGGCTTAATAGAATTTCTTTAAACGCTCTCACATTATAGACAAACATTTGATTTACAAAGTCTCATAAATCGTTTTGCTCGTGGAGGTCTGGATTTTGAGAAAATTGGCAAAATTTCAAATCAAGTGTATAACAATTTCGATGTTAAAAAAGCTCCGATTTCAACCAAACTAGCATCATTATAAAATTTGGTCCATTTGTAGTAGGTGTGCGTAAAAAGTTTGGTCAACTTAATTCTGTAACGCAATTAATAGCCGCTTCAATTCGACTACCCGCGCACTGGCGAAATAGGGTCCAGCCACCTTAAATAGACTTAAAGTCTAAGTCAGCAAGCAAGCAAGCAAATAAACAAACAAACAAACAAATGAAAACAAATGAAAACAAAACAAAACAACAAATCCTCAGGCGCAAGAAAATATCTTTTAGTAGATATTGTATTTATTTAGATATATATCGCCTTCGGCTCGAATCTTTATTCACCGATATAACACGCTCTCTCGTTCTTTATACATAACATGAAGTCTTTACATAACGAATACTAATAAGGATGACTTTATCAGAGTGGATAAAGTCTCACGCAATTTTATATAAAACCTTAGAGCTTCATAAAGGACAGTCTCACAACAGATCATCAACTGACCACCAATGGTGGTCAAGTGAGGCTCTTTGTATTAACAAATAGTATTTTGGTACATCATACGCAATGATCAGAATATCATAAGAGTTTCAATAATAAAAATTTGTGTTTTTTTCAACATCGCATTTAAATGTTTTTCTCGATATTACTTTACATTGATGGAGTTTCTGAAGCCGCCGTTTAATAAATTCGCAAATTGTGTTTTACCAAGTCTAAAAGCCACTCGACCTGCGGCCCCGTGGTTTTATTAAACACAGCTGCTCGTTTTTTAAATAGTACTTCAAAGAAAAACTGAGTTTTTAAGGCCTGGGTCAGTGGCTAAATCGGGCGAAATGTGTTTTTTTGTGCTGTAGCACGAATTTTAAACCAGAAATAAATGATAGTCGACACAACGTTAGATATTCATAAAACAATGAGCCTCAAGTGGTAAGTTTGTGATTTCAGCGGTCAAGTGACCAGGTAAGTCGTTTATTGTAACAAAATGTTTGAAAAATTTTCCGCACTCGAGTAATAGCGAAAAGAAAACGCAAGTGCTTGAAACGTAGTTCTTTTAAGTGAGGCTATTCCATTTTGATTAGAGAACATGACTATCGATTTTCATTAAAGTGATTTTTAGCAAAACAGGTCACGTGACCAAAACTCAAAATAATACTTTGCTTAATATCTCCCAGCCAATTGTTACGAGTCCAAATGTGTACACAAACCTATTTAGGATTAAACCTTCTTTATGCATTAGAGGTGTTATTTCTGTTCTTTAAGTGAAATTGAATTGCGGATTCAAGAAAAACGAAGTTTCGTCGTAATTGGTCACGTGACTACCCTATATCCAAAACACTAAGTTAAGCCAGTCACTCAACTAGTTATCATTTAATATTGTGCCAAGTGAAATAAGTGAGTTAATTCAAGTGACCACGGCTAGAATAGGATAATAGTAAAACAATGAAAACTTCCCTAATCACTGCATAGGATAGGACGTCAGAGGAAATATACATATGTCATACATGCGTTTGCCTTAAGAACTTTAGAAATAAGCCCAAATAAACTCCAATAAGCCAATGCGTGTTGTCTTGATATTCTCAAAGGAACAAAGAAATCATAAAATTTCAATTGACATGAATATTGAAGGATTCTGGAATAATATCACCCTTTGGCGTTTTTTACAGCAGAAAATCAACTGCTCAGAAAACAATTCTGACAAGCATCACTGAGAGAGGCAGTTCGTAAAGACTAATAATGCTCAGTTTTTGGATGCGAAAATTACTCTGCTTTGTTTTCTGATTCCACCAATATAATCAAAACCTACTAGCCTGCGTCGTCGGCACTTTTGAGAGGAAAGGGAAAGAAGAGGAAGGAGGGGAGGGAAGAGCGCCACTTCCTTCTTCCCCTCCCCTCCCTCCTTCAGTTCCTTTCCTCTTACTTTCAATTCAACAAAAGACCAAAAGTTCTTCTTAAAGTCTCATTTCTGTTAATACACTTTTCGACGCCTAATCTGACATTTCTCGCATGCATACACAAAATTCCTAAAACTGAAAGGCTCGATCTGATTGGTTGTAAATCAGACAATAGTTGAACGCGTAATGTTGGATCAGACGTAGATAGTGCGAGTAGAGTGTAATAAGCAACCGCCTGACTGTCTGGCTAATGCTGTATGTCCATGAGGCTATTGCCTTTGAGCAATGTTTTTGTTTCAATCATACAGCACAGCTGAACTAAAAAGAAAAAAGAAAGGGAGAGAAAAAAAAAAAGGAAGAAAAAAAGAAAGAAAGAAAGGAAGGAAGGAAGGAAGGAAGAAAAGAAAAGACAAGAAAGAAAGAAAGAAAGAAAGAAAGAAAGAAAGAAAGAAAGAAAGAAAGAAAGAAAGAAAGAAAGAAAGAAAGAAAGAAAGAAAGAAAGAAAGAAAGAAAGAAAGAAAGAAAGAAAGAAAAATACAGAGGCAAAGAATGAAGAACAGCACACCCAAAGTCCACTGTATGAACTATATCTTACCAAAATTATCTGCAGGCAGCAGATTCCCTTTAGGTTGTTGTCTTGACTAGGTCCAGTTAATAGTTCAGACCTAAAGAAAACCAGTTATATTTATGGCTGACGAGGGAGGAAGTTCGTAGTAGAGTGCTGGGTGACAGCGGAAGCAAATAACACTCGAAAAAGCTACAGTTTTGATGAACTAAAAGATATCCAACGGCTAAAATAATGATTAAGACTATCAATCTAATCAATCGATGTGATAAAAACGTGCCTGGAACTTAATAACTTTCGCTGTTAGAAAAGTGTTCTATGAAGTATGATTGTTTTAAAAATAGTTTACGAAGATAGAAGTATGCTTTTGGTACGAAATATCTATACAACTTTTTCTGTAATATCTAAGCATTCACAAAGCTGCAGGTCGTATTTTTTCCGTTATAACTGTAATAATGAACGCTACATTTATAAACAAAATGAGACGACCAACAATGAAATTGTACTTAATTTATTTATATAGCTTTTGTTGTATGAAATGATTTGACAAACAGCAAGTGAATTTGCAAGTAAACATTTTATCTATCCGAGTCGCAAAAGAAACTCATAAATACTTTAGTCTCAACAGCAAAAAGAATTTTGATTTGAACTAAATTGTCAGGAAAGGTTGAAACATGAAAGACAGCATTTTTTAGGAACTCACCAATATGAGAATTAAACGAAAGCTCAAGCTGTAATCGTAGATGTACTGAGTAATGTTTGCTCTCCTCTGACGCTGACTCAACTGTTCGCTTTTTTAATTAAAAATGTTTATTTTCGTCTTTTATTTCGCAAGAGAGTAAATGATGGGTGTTTAACTCCTTGTCAAATGAAAAATTGTATGGTTTATCGTGTCCGCTCACACTTGAAATATATCCGGAGCTCTTGTCGATCTGATAACATTGGAAATCAGATCAAATCTTTGTTCTAACAAGGTTCTGATTGGAATATAATGCCAACTGAAAAGATTTCATTTCAGCCGCGGAAATGAGTTATTTTGCTGTGAAAGCTTTTTAGGGGGAAGGATAAGGTTTCCAGAATTAATAAGGATAAGAATTTGTAAATAAGAACTTTCTACTAAGATCTAGAATTTGCTTCAAATGTTCTCTTTGAATGAAGAAATCACAAGTATCTACGTTCGTCATCTCACTGACCTCCTTCGGGATTTGAACTTCATATCTTGAACAGTTATTTCTAAGAGTATTTATTTTAAAAACTTTTCGCACTTGGGCGGCCATCTGTTGGTTCTCACGTTCACAGCACTTCTACAAACCATTTTAATAAAAGAGCTGCAGATAGTTGTTGTATTTAATATCACCAAAGTGGACCAAGCCGTAATTAAAAACCGAACATTTTGTTAACATCTTTCTAAGTTTTTCATAAGAATAAAACTTTTTTAGCGGTGATGGCGTTCATTAAGCACGAGAGAAAATCTTAAAAGATAGAAACCTTAGACCATTTTTGAATAAATTAATTGCCCGTAATTAAACTAGAAACACATCTGAAACGTAAATTAGAAAAAAAATCATTATTGAGTCAATGTAAAAAAAAATGCAGGGTTAATTGTACTTTACTAATTGAGATATCTTTAATGATCAAAAGTCGGTCATTTTGTCGTTGCTTTTTATTTTTCGAAAAACTATACCTAGTGGCGTCAAGAAATTGGCGGAAAAACTATTGTCCCTGAATATCACTGTGAAGCCAAGTCTTTTGGATAGAACACATGAACGTCTTAGATACCACGGCAATGTAACAGACTAATAGAGATAGCATAACACTTGGATCGCTAATAAAAAATCGCTTTAAAAAGTCGAAATTATACGAAATAAAAAAATCACTGTGTTCGAGTAACGTCAGCTCATTTTTCTGTTGAATAAATGCTTATATAGTGGAACCCAGACATATCCATGTGCCAAGGGACTGGTATCTTTATATCGGGAGATCGTTAAATCGGATTCTGGTCCATACATTTACTGTACTGTGACATTGGCTGAGCTGAAAAATGTTTATTGTTATCCGGAATGGAAAGATCGTTATAGCGCGGGGCTCTACTGTGGCTATGAAAGTATGTTGGAAAATAAACTAAAGCCCACTGCTGAATTTGCGCTAGTATCTACTCTTTATTTCCAAAAAGAAAGGTGAAATTAACCGAACTGGCCCTTCTTATTTCACACCTAAAAGCAGCTGGTTTGAAGGGTTATTGCTAAAACTACAAGAATAAGTCATATTTAGAAAGGATTTAAAGATTTCAAATATATTCGAATTTTTATCTTCAGTTTTGCATTAATGTCAGTTGACTCACTCATGTATTAGGGTTTTTTTTCAAAATAAATAAATGAAGCTTTTCACATGTATCATATCAGCAAAATGACTAGTCTCATCACTAAGAATGACGTAAATCGTCCTCAAAGTTGAAGGATCACGTAACTGGCTCAGTGTTGGCATACAAAACATAATTATCCATCTGCAGTAAAACATCTCAAGGCGGGGCTTAAAGTAAACTCAACAGGCACTTTAGAGGTAAAGCAAGCAACACTTTAGAAGGATATGACATGAGTATTAGTTAGATAAGTTACTAAATCCTTACCGTTTTTCTCAGTGTGTACTCTAAAGGCCTTCAGTTTAAAGTGTGTGTAGTTGGAATTGTTGGTCTGAATATCCAGTTAGACCTCGCGTACTCTTGTTTATATAACTAAGGTGACAATAGAACAAGCTCGTCCCCTTAGCAACTTAAATGTATTCCAATATCTTTTCTTTATCTTAAGTTCTTTACAACTGCCTTCAAATTCCTTTTATGTGTTAATTAAATAGCTGGCTTCAACTAGTTAATTGAGCTGAACGGATTACGGATTTTCTCATTTTAGCAAACTAGATAACGTGTTGTTGTAATAAAAGAAGTAGTTACATTGGTGTAAGAGTATCAAATCGTAAAATAGCATATCGAGTAGTGATATTGGCACTCGATCACTAACAGTCGATTAGCAAGTAAAGCTCAGAAATAACCTAGAAACCAAAATTTATTGCTTTGTTTTATTAAGATATATTAAGGCAAACTGCCATAGAAAATATTGGTAACGTTTGATCGAATGACCGATGAGAAAGATAACAGAAGGGACAAGTATAGATCATTGAGGAACTCCTTTAAATAATTTCTCTAGTACGTGGAATCAGGAGTTCTCCATTTACACATTTATAAAACTAAATACGTATTTCTTTAAACATTTACCAGAGCACAATTCTGTGGCTAAATGGAAATAGTTTTTCTGTAACTGTCAATAGATTTAGTTCTCTATTTTGGTTCTTTGAGTCTTTTCTTAGCTTATAACAATTGCGAGATAATTTTCATTTCTTTAAAACACTCTAATCGCTTATTATAAGTGAAGAGAACAAACCACTGACCCACTGAGAGACGCCTTAACCATATTAAGTTTCTTTTTGTTTTGAAACAAAGCTGATATAACTTCTAAACATTGTGATAATCTGAAATGAAACAACAATGAAGTGCGAAGACGACTAAAATGATGAAACAACAATGATTCCTAGTTGCGACAATATTATTTTAATTCAAATTTGAAACAAAGCTGATATAACTTGTAAACATTGTGATAATCTGAAATGAAACAACAATGAAGTGCGACTAAAATGATGAAACAACAATGATTCCTAGTTGCGACAATATTATTGTCCGATTGATGAAACTCATCACCACAACAAAGCTCTGTACTTGACTCTCGACATTCTCCTCACTGATCAACAGTCAACATACGAGGATTTGCTCAGAAGTTATGTTATAATGATAAAAAGTTTCAATGTTTAATAATAATTATTAAGTGACCCCGATCATAATTTTTAAGCTGTAAAATACGTACAGAACAAGAAGCATTGATTACTCATATCAAAAGTCAACCATCACATCCGTAGTTTTCCTCGAATAATGGCGCCTGTTGAATAATCGCCTCGCTCGACGAATAATCACCACTTTTAGGAGAAAAATATAAAGAATTATGCCCTCAAAAGATATCTTTTCTGAGCAAATGAAGAGAAGAATGAATAAAGTCAATTATTATGAAATGAAATTTTTTATAATTAGCTTTTTGAAGATATTCTCGAGTCGATTTCATTCATTCATAGTCCTTTAAAATGTGCTCATTTTGTTTCTGGTCCTGGAAGTAATCATTGGTAAATACTTCACTTTAAAACTCACCGACGGGACTGGAGTGACTCGTTCACATTGAACTTATATACTTATTCAAATTTCTTTTTCTAATATATACCTAATATAATATCTATTTTACTATGATATCGCCATCGATCATCGTCACAATCATCGTAAAATCTCGATACAGACTTACTCTTTGTATATTTCTATCGTCGACATCTGAAATCCAAAAATCACCGCGGATAACATATCAAAATGATTTTAAAAACGTATCTTGTTTGCTTCGCTTAATTCATCCTATTTCATATCGACATTTTTAAACGCTTAACCAAACGGCAGCAAAATCCGGCTAAAGCAAAGCGCCATAATGCGTTAAAAGGGGATGTTAATCGTAAAAGTAATGTATGACAAACCTCTGTGTCATTTTGTTTGCTGCAATCTCTGGCTCGTTTGTAGAAAGTCATAATTTTTATTGGTTTTAAAGCTACCTACTGGCCCAGTATTCAGATACAAGACAATGAAATATAGTCGTGAAATTCCTCATAGTTTCTGCTATTTTTCTCCTTTATTTCCTTTATGGGTCTTCCTTTATTCATAGGTGGTAATAATTGTATTCATATTTTTTTAACAAAACATGATAATACTCAAATAGTTCATTAATATTATTGTTTCTTTGTCTTATTTCTTCCTGGTCCGTGAATACCTAGAGTACTCGAAAGCATTTACCGCTCAAGTTAATAGTTCATTTTAAATTAAAATTGCTGTTATATCAGCTGGGTTTACACTTACCAGTACTTGTCAAAAAGATAAAAAGCAGCCTTAATTGTCAACACACTCAAGTGGTAGTTTGATGTACGACAATTAGCCAGTAAGTATCTAACGTTGTTTTTTCACAATAATATTACTGCACGAGGGAACATTGAGGCGCCGTTATATTGCGATTTAATTCTTACATCATGTTAATCATTATTATATGTACCTTTTTTTGTTTCATCAGCATTGATTCAGTACGATTCTTGTATATTAAGTTGTTTGGCTAATATTTTACGGTATTTGGTTCTTTTAAGTGGTTTTCACTACGACGCAAGCATAGGATAAAACATTTTCCTTTTCCTTGTGCTTGTGTCGCTAGACAGTGAACCAGGATTAAGTCTATAGATTTCTATATCCCCAATTAGAAAAATCAAAATCCTTTGAAAAGACCAAGCTAGTTATTGGTTGAAAACATTTATTTCAGATTATCATATAAATTCAGAACAAACTATATTTACTGTCGATGGCCAACGACAAACTCATAGAAATTGAACGCCGGATTTTCGTCGATTTACTGATTAGTTTCGACAGTTTTAAAATTCCATATAGCGACATGAAATTTTCTCAATACCTGTACCATTATGCCGGGACACTAATATATTAAATATCTTGTATTAATTACCTTAAATATCATTCAGTGTCCGATTTATTGAATTTCATTATTTCTATAAGCATTTTGAAGTGCTAAATAAATCAAAACTAGGGAATTTAACATGCCAAATAACACAGCCTGACAAATTGGCGAGGGGGAAATAAGAAGGGTGAAATGATGTAGTTTCTTTTGCCATTATCTAGAAATCAGTAGTAGAATTTCTTAATGAGGAGTTAAAACCAGTATTTTGACTTGTGATCATATAGTAGAATCAAAAACCAAATCGCACCAATATATATGATACGTATGGTATTCCTAGTCAAAGTTTGATTAAAAGCTCACCTCAATAT
The DNA here is from genome assembly GCA_029948255.1 of Telmatactis stephensoni. Lineage (NCBI taxonomy): Eukaryota > Metazoa > Cnidaria > Anthozoa > Actiniaria > Isophelliidae > Telmatactis > Telmatactis stephensoni. The sequence continues at coordinate 135,249 of JALIZF010001237.1, read as the reverse complement.
ATTCTTTGATTGTAAAGTATGTCGACGTTCTTGCTTGAGATATAGCGTTACCATGCAACCAAACTCAGATGTATAATCGACACCTGATTCTAGCCAAATCAAATACAAAACGACTAGTTACAACAGCCCACTATATATATAGCTAATACCTTACAAACGTCCAAAACACTTCAGGTCCTTCAGCCTTTCTAGCTAGCTCAATATGACTTGAATGTTTAATGACATTTTCCGTTGAATACAACTTCCTAGTCAAAAGTTAGGGTTATTGTGGATTTCATTATAGTACTAGCAAGAGAAAATGGTGTAAGACAAGAAATCCCGTACCCCAATCAGGATTTTCGCTTTGATGTTGTTTTTAGAGTCGTGAGCTATTTTTAACTCATTTATTATGAATTTAACTTCGAGTCCAAAAACGCCACATAAGACAGTTTTAAGCAAAACGTCTTCACAACATACCTTCCTTAAATTACGTACGTTACTCTTTCGAAGAGAAAACTGCGTAAATGAATTCGAATTATATTAATTTGCCCGTAGAAATACGAAGAAAAGCTTCAGAAGTTGAAACGTACCGAGGCACATCAACTCTTCGTTCTTGATTTCATTTTCTCATTGCCTGTCAAACTTTCGCCTGGCACAACTAGGTTTAACTTTACTCATATATTTTCGACTGCTAGAATTTCCATTTTTGACTCAATCAAAAAAAAAATCTTTTTCGTTGACGAAAATTATCTTGACCTGTGACGCTAGCCGAGAATGTCGAGAGTGTTTTTATTTTGAGAATATTGATTTTGCCAACTCGTCCGGAACAGATTCTTTCTTAAAATAGATTCTGTTTTAAAATAGGCCGCCAGTTCGGTTACGAGCCCAACATTCACTTCAAAAGATGTGGACAAACGATTTACATTAAAATTAAAGACTCATAATAATAAGACTAATTAAAATAGCATCAAACGCCAGTCATTTTCTCTTGGTTTGAAATTCTAACTATTGCATGTACTGCGGAAAACTGATGAAGTTTACTTTGTGTTCATAGATTTTCATTAGCCGAAAACGTGAGCACTTGATTATGAATATTTTGAGAGATGCTAAGAAAATATTGTAAGTGTGCACTGCATGCTTGTCAGTTGAGTTATTGCTTCCGCTTATTCTGCTTTGCTTCCGTCGCTCGTGAAAACCCTGACTCAGTACTGAGTAGGCATGATTAGCCCTAGCCTCCTCCTTTTGAATTAGGGAATTAGGCTTGAATTGGGCTTCCTGTGCAAAAATTAGGGAAGAAAAAGACTAGGCAGTCCTCTTAGAGATCCCACAGGAAACCCAAAAGCAGCAATAAAACTCAAAAGAGTTGCCTGCGGAGGAGGCTAGATTAACCCAAGAAGTCGAAAATGCCGTCGAAAATGCTCGGTACTTCAAAGTAAGTTAAGTAGAAACAACTGAATAATTGACTTTAACATCATGTGTTAACTAGATTTCAGGTGAATCATTATGGAAATCAATTGAAAATGAGTATTAGCCGATAAAACGGCTCTTAAAATAAGTCTTTAGGTCTGTGTGAATTGGCCATTTAAGTAACATATAGTATAAATTCAAATAAAATATCAGTCAACATTGACAATAGAGGGATTTCACGGCAGCCATGTTTGTGGTCAAAATAATAGACCTTTTCTCCCATGAGAAAGAAATCTTTTATCATTCAAAAACTTTCTATTGTACTTACCCACAAACATGGCAGCCATGAAATCCCTCTATAACTGGTGCCTTGTGACTGAAACTTGGACTCGCCGGCCGTGCATCTGTGGCCACAGCCTTTCCATGCTCTGTGTAAGTACGGGAGTAATATGAGTTGGGGACGGTTGGGCTGCCTGTGGTAACGGTATCCACATGTGTTCAAATTTTCTCTTCCGAATTGAATTTATTTAATGTTGAAATTTCAAAAATGGCAAACAGATAAAGTTTAATAGTTTGGCAGTGCCTATGGTATCCTACAGTACTACGTACACGTCAAGACAAGGAAATTAAATATCTTACGATGAACTGCATGCACCACCCTAAAGCGGATGTTGATAGATTGTACGTATAAAGGAGAGAATGAGGCAGAGGACTCATTCAGATCGAAAACTCATACAAATTATCAACTATTGGTTGATAAGGAGAAGATGCAAGGAAGTTGTAGCCATCAAATGTAGAATCAGTCTGGTCAATTTGATGAAACTTTTGACCACATTGTAGCAGGCTGCCCTGTTCTCGCAAAGAAAGAATTCGTCTTACCTCATCTTCTCTTGTCGAAAGACATAACAAAGTTGTTACGTATGTTCATTTGAAGCTCTGAAAACAGTACGCCACTAATTCTGGCAAGAGCCGAACATGAACCGGAGAAAGTAGTCTTTATAGGAGCAAGGATGGCACAGTTGGTTAGTGTGCGGCCTTGGGTGCGAGAGGTCCCTAGTTCGATCCTCAGTGACCTCGCATCCTTGTTTCAACTTCTTTCCTTTCTGTGTAGCTTTAATTAGCTTTAAATACCATTAAAAAACGGAGCACTGAAGGAAAGAGGGGAGTAAAATGAGCGCACCGTCGACCTCAAGTTTATCAGTTACCCAAATTTCTGTCACGAGCTATCGACGTAAAATATGGTCGCTTTACTTAGTAGTGGACAACGAAAGACCAACAATTTTATGGGACATGCAAGTACACACTGATAAAATCATTAAGGCCAACAAGCCAGACAAAGTAATAGACAAAGTGAAAAATCAGTGCTTGTTAATAGATGTATCAATTCCATCCGAACGAAACGTGTCTTTAAAACAGTTAGAAAACATTTCAAAGTATAAACTCTTGAAATAGAAATTAGAAGGATGTGGGGTATGCAAACTAAAACCATACCTATAGTTATTGGTGCTCTATAGGCTTAGTCAACAAACGACTAGAGTATTAGTAGTATTACGTCAAGCAGTTGCAGGGGGACATTAGGGAGTTTAAGCAGGAGGCGTTTTTGTCGACGCGGACGTCACTGCAGTGTACGTTCTTCTTCATCCGTTCGCCATCATAGATGATGTGTCCGTTTTCGTTAAGCAGAAGGTCAGATAAGGCTTTTTCATCTTCTACCAAGAACAGCAACCTCATCTATGACGGCGAACGGACGCAATACTGCAAGTGGCCCATTAGGCACAATGCTTGTAAATAATGTGCACGTTTGTTAGACCTTATGGGGCTATCAATAAAATAATGATAATAATGACTTTATTATTATTATCATCATCATTATGATGATGATGATATGGTTAATCAATCCCTAAACTAGCAAGCCTACACAGGAAACCCGGCTAGTCTCTCCCTTTCCCTCAAAGAAACACTTGCTATACTCAGGCTATAAACATTAATAGTTAGGTGTCCGTTCACATGAAGGCGAGTTGTCCCTGGTAGCGGGACAACTGTTTCGTTTTGTGTCCCACAGGAAAAAGGAAACAAAAGAGTTATCCCTGCTACCAGGTGCCTTCAAGTGAATGGGCTCTGAAAGTGGATTACGAAAATGACTGACTTCTTTTTTTTTGTAAAACTTAACCGGAAACAATTAAGTCAATTCCGCATTGTTAGGGCCTGATTATATGAACTGGGCTGGCCCGGTTAAGCGGGCTGACTTCTTTTGTTTTCTTTTCCCTGGGGGCCACAACAATACAATGTAGAAGTACAGGAAGTCATTTAGCATGACCACGTGACCTAATTAACTCTTTTCATTCCAATTGAGTATAACAAGAATATGCCGTAAAATGATAAATAACTTGATTATTAAAAATCATACAAATTTGTAATAAAGTGCAAACTAACTTTATGAAAACCACTCTTAGTACTCAGTAGTTAGTCAACTGTCTTTCACGGATTAAATAAAATCACTCTAAAGAAAGGGAGGAGGGAGAAATAACCCCAAAAAAGTAGGGAGGAGGGAGAAAAGAGGCCGAAAAATCGGTTTGGGAGGAGGGAGGAAAACATTTATGAGATGCAGTGAAGGAGAAATGGCCGAAAAAAATTAGGAAGGAGGGAGAAAAATGGCATTAAAATGAGGAGGAAGGATATTGTAATGCCTGTTCCTCTCTTTAGTCTAAAGGCTTACGTCCAGGAAGTATCGCTATACAAAAGACAAAAGGGGCTACTAGTACGACATGGCATGCGAGTAAACCAAGTGTACATAGTCATTTTCTTACCTGTGCTGTGACTTTCTTCTGTTCTGCTGCTAATGACGTGTGTGCACGATCTGCAAAGTGGTTATATACGTCATGTATATTCGTCATCGATGCATTTATGATTAATTCTTGTTATTAGCATCCATCATGTAACAAAGGTCATCTGGAACGGTCAGGGGACGTTTCCCGTTTTCCAAAAATAATAGTAAGTTTTCATAACTGTCCAAAATAGGGCGTTAAAGCATAGAATTAGGACTTGATAAAATACTACTACACACTTGTCATGGGTTAGACTATATTTCCTCGACAACTAGGCCCACCAAATTAAGATCGCTTTTCCAAAAAAGCGATAAATGCTCCCGTTCCAAGATTGTTTCCTTAATTAGTCACCGTTTTATAACATCCGTCCAAACTTGATAGGAGACAGGAAGTACGTATAATGCCCTACTGACCGGCCCTGACTTACGGTAAACTGAGCCTTACCCGAGTTTTGTGTCGAATAAAATACCGCGAAATATTGTTGTACCAAAAGCAATCAGTCCGTCGCTCACCCTTTTTCCTACCGTATTTGTAGCTAAAAGCGAAAGCCATACCATTAGTTTTGCTTTTAGGAAAGCAAAACAGCAATAGAAACATTAATGATGTATATTTCCGGTCAGTCATAAGTCAGCTGACCTGCATGGTTCAAAGCACCTGACGGTTACATATCCTATGTAAACTCTCTGTCACTAAGGGTAATGTTATTTTTTCAAATATATTTACCAATGCTATAATCTATTACAATCCAGCCTCCTTAAAATGGACGCTTATGTTCGTGTAACGATCAACTTCCAGTTCGACTACCTGAGTACCCGGTAAGGAAATTATGCATAAATCGGAAGAACTTCGTGTTTCGGTTTCTGTACGTACTAGAGATTGCTCATAAACACTGATTAGATTACCACTAACGTACGTATTCAGTATTTCAGGTTAGCCACAGCCAGCACCTTATCGGTCTCAAAAGTACCAAAGAGACTATATAATTGGGAGGGGGATGGGACTGAATCTGACCCAGTGATGGTCTACGAGGGCCTTGTCTCCTCAAAAACTAATAAAAGTTTATCGTCTAGGTGGGAATGGTTTTAGCGTTATCTTAAATCAGCGAGATTGACAGCGCTCATGTGACCATCGTAACAACAGCGTAAAATCCACTGATTATATTAGAAAACTTCATGCAACATTAACATCTTAAATCCTTGACTTTTCTCATCACTCAAAAACATGATGTACGCGGGTCCGAGGCCAGCCCAGACACATTCTTTCTTCTGAGAACCACACTATTTCAAATGCATGACTTTCTCTAAATTTAGCACATTTATGTGCTCAACATGTGACGTTCATGAAGTCAAGCTTTTCCAGATATAGGATGCGGAACATTTTTATTCTTTACCTAAGGTCTATAAATAAATACACGTGCGTTTGATCACTCGAGCCTGAATGCTTTTTTTAGCTAAAGTTGACTGATTCAGCTATCAAGTTTCTATTGTCAACTTGTGGGGTCTGTGTTTCCATGCATACCCCACTTGTGAGGACCACCTCTTCCATGGCAAGTATCGAAAGAAAAAAATAGAACATGCATGCTCTTTGGTAACTTGTTTGTCTTTCTCTTCATACATTTCATCAGACTTTAAATATTTTCAATTTGCTTTGCGGGGTCTTACTTAGGCCCGGACCTGCCCATGACTCAACTTTGGCTACTTACGGGTACCTGTTGCCTCAAACTGATATTTACGGGGACATACTTATGCAAAGCTACTAATGGGGACAAATTTCTATCACCAAGCTTATTGGAAAATCTAGATTTTGTGGTATTGATCAACATGTGCTTTGGTGCTTTCTTATTCCTTCTGTATCCGGACCATTAGATAATTGATGGGGGGACGGGGGACGGGGGGGGGATAATTGATGAGGGGACCGGGTTGGGTGGGTGGGTGGGTTAGGTTGCAGGAGTTTTGTTTGCAGGAGCTTTTGGGTCTCAACCCTTGCACAATATTTTTTCTTGTGTCATGAGCTTGCTGGATATTTTTTAACAATTTTAAAGTTACTATCAAAACCAGCAACTCATAATCCCCTTATGAGTTTCTGTCAAAACGTAATATTAAGAAATGAAGTTACACACTACAAAATGTCAATAAAAATGTCCATTTTTCGAAAATTCTTCTATGAAATCCGTATATTGAGTACGGGAATCGAAATGGAATTGTTCCATGGAAGTACTGATCGGCAATCAAAAAGTTCAAAGCTTGTTTTTTTGGCAGCACCATACAGAGTTTTTTTACGTTTGACGTTAGCCAATTAAAAAATGAGTTATTTGCTAAATTCATTAAATCAAAGAGTTGCAAAGGCAGAATATGATAGTATTCATCTCGGAGCGCGAGCCGCTAATCAAAAATTGAGCTACAGATGATCTTAACGACTCACTCCCGCACTTTTTCATACAGAGACACTGGATGCTTTTGTAGTGCCGCACATAAGCATTACTCGAGAAAGAGTAATCTGTTAACTGAAGATTATTTGGCATGCAGTGTTGTTTATTTATGTTTGGACGCCTTCAATGATTTGTTTACCACCTGCCTCAGCAGTCACGCGCCCATAAAAACAGTCAAACTGAAACGTAAGCCAAATCCATCAGTTACTACTCAAATTAAGGCCCTTATAAGATCAAGAAATCAACTGCATAAGAAGGCAAAAAAGAGTGGATCCCAGGTGGATTGGGAGGCCTTCTTTAAACTGCGACGAGAAGTAAAAGAGGCGATCAAAGAAGCAGAGCGGAGTTATTTCAACAGGTGACCGCAAACAGAGGTAACAGTGGTGCTATGTGGAAAACAATTCGCAGTGCGCTTCCAACAAAGTCAAACCATTGTCTTCAATACACCAAGGATACAAATGTCTTGGCCAACAACTTTAATAAGTATTTCATCTCAGTTGGCAATGATGCTGCAATAAAATCAGCAGAGTTAGCGACTGCGCATGTAGTGGACATCATTCATCTCCCTCCACGGGGTGCTGCTGACGCAGATGACGAATTGTTTGAATTCAAACCTGTGTCTTGTGCGGAGGTACGGAAAGTGATCATGGGCATGCCAACGAACAAGGCCTCAGGGTACGACAGGGTTCCTATTTCAGTAGTCAAGGACTGCCTTGAGCATATCGTACCTACATTATCTGGTATCATTAACCACTCTTTTTCATCCTCAACCTTTCCACGTGCCTGGAAAAAGGGTGTAGTCGTCCCCCATCTTAACGAGGGTGATCATGAAGTTCCAAATAACAATCGTCCCATATCCTTATTACCAGTCCTTTCTAAAGTAGCTGAACCGATCGCAAAGCGTCAATTTGATGATTACCTGAATCGGAAAGAACGCTTAACACTACATCAGAGTGGCAACCGTAAACTGCACTCAACTGAAACTTTGAGTCTAGCTGTTAGTAACTGATCATATCTTCCGAGCCATGGATCAAAAGCAATTTACAGCAATGGTGCTCATTGATTTGAGCAAAGCGTTTGACAGCCTGTGTTATGCGACGCTACTTAGTAAATTGCAGAAGTTGGGAACCTCTGATAAGGCTCTACAATGGTTTCACAGCTACCTAACGAATAGAGAGCAGCGCACCCGAATAGCTACTTCATTATCAGACCCCCTTATTATAGCACATGGGGTTCCACAGGGCTCAATTTTGGGGCCCATGCTGTTTGGCCTTTACGTAACTAACTAACTAACATAACATTTTGACCATGTGTGACGTAATATCGTGGTGAATAAGAGTACATACCACGACTTTCCATAGTAAATTTGTTTTTTACCACAAAAACAGCATTTAAATTTAAAACGTGACTGCATTTCAATTCGTGACATGACTAAAACGTGACTGAAATCACAGCTGTGCGGAGAGCGAGTCCTGTCAGTGCGACAAAGCTGCCAGAATTTTGCAAAGTTTTACAATTATTTTGAGACCCTTCTTTATGAATACTGTCAAACACTTTCTGGAAAACAACTACTCTGATGTAGTATTACAACTAGCTTGGTAGCTATTTTGATGGAATCGACATTTGAGAGTTTTGGTCACCGCCGCCGCTTTGAAAACTGTATTTTTTTACTTTTCCTCGTGATGTATTGTGAAAGTTTTGATTAGTAATGCTAATAGACACTCCATCCGAGACGTGAAAACAATGTTTTATTTGTGTGAAAGATCTAGAAGATTGCTCTTTCCCAGTGGCGGATCCAGGATTTTTCCAAAGGGGGGTTCCATTTCTTAAAGCCAGCTGTGCATAACACTCTATTCTTTGGTCGATGTTTGACAAAAAATGGCTTAAAACCTTCAAGGGGGGTTCCGTGGAACCCATGGAACCCCCCTGGATCCGCCACTGTTTCCTTGTGGTTTACCGGCCAGAGGCAAAAAAAGCCGCGTGAGAAGCCGCGTGTGTGATTTCATCATGACCGATGGTAAGTGTACATTTTCATAAGTCTTAATGTTTTGTTAAGAGCTTTTTTGAATTTAAAAAATCATTTTTCTTTACAAAAAAGAGTTTTGTCAACCGTTATTGTAAATTCTATGCTGCATGTTATCTAATATTTCCAAAGGCACCCCAAGCTCTGTTTCAGAGAGGGTGTTTTACGCGCGGTGATTATTAGTTTGGGCTACCTGTGTCGTTTGTCAATTTGATTAAGAACATTGGGAGGAAAAACAAAAAAACTACTGTTCAGTGTCTGGAACAATAATTTATGCATGACAGAAAACTGATGAAGTAGTTGCAGTACATGCTACAGTCTCTCCGGGGGAAATTTGTTTAAGGTAGGTGACACGTTGGTAGGATGTAATAATGTGAGGATGCAATGCATAGTCGGCGCTTATAAGGTAATATGTTGGCCAACTCGGGACAGAGCAATAGCGGAGTGAACATATTTTGATAAAAGCGCAAACTTTTGAACCGCATGCCCTTTAGATAATATTTAATGTTCGGAATAGGATCGTGGTGAAAAGACTAGAACATGACAGATTTCTAGACAAAAAATTAAAATGGTCGTGGTCGCTTACTTGATCAGTAGTCCTTTTACGAGAAAACCTCTTCACAGTAAACAGCTATAGCCAGTAGCTTGTCTAAGTAGGTCTGAATAGAATAGTTAAATATATATATGAATGACTACTATATCAGTAGTAGTGAACTTAAGTTTGAATAAACGAAAAGAGAAAGTCGACATTACTTACCGATAGGGCAAGTCAAAAGAGAATTCAGTTGAAAGTTTAAAAAAATTCTGAATGAACAACTTACACCAAAAGGTTCGAAGAAATGACCGTCAATCATGATCATGACCGACACAAAAAAGAAAGTCTGAATGAATGACCGACAATTAATTAATTCAAACTTTCCTTGCATCGCGTCGTTCATTCAGACTTTCTTTCATTATTTAACTTAATTTTCTTGAATATGACTGTCAAAATTTTCAATTTGAAATTCGATTTCGGGTATTCCGATCCATGCATAGCTACACAGGCATTACAAAAATTAAATCCGATATTCTTAACGATTTCGAGCCACACATTACAAAAATCCGAGATAACTGATGCAAAATCCGAGACGCTGATTTTAAAAAGCCCAGACTTCAAAACTTTATTGAATTTTGACGAGACCATTCTACACCCCCACTATTGTGTGTGAATTTTGTGTGCACCCCAGGCAATACTCTTGAGCAGCGTCTGTTTGAACTAAGCTATAACAAGTGACCATAATACTAAGAGAGCGAAACTCAGTATTGATGTCTGTGCCATGTTCGTGGCGGCTAAGGCTATTTTTAGTAACTTCGCCAGTCGCGCGCGCAAGGCCCTCAACCAATAGAATTTGCTTTTTGGCGTGCGCGCGGAAGGGACCGTTTGAATTCTATTGTTTAAGTGCCTTGCGCGCGCGATGGCGAAGTTACTAAAAATAGCCTTAGCCGCCACGAACATGGCACAGACATCAATACTGAGCTTCGCTCTCTTAGTATTATGGTCTCTTGGCTATAAATAGAAGAAATATTTCTTCACTTCTTCTAATGTATAGTTTGTCTGCATTGTACTCATATCAGTTGTGCGAAAGCTATGGCGTTTCTAATAAATTTCGTTGGAAAAACAATTTAGTTACCATATCTAAAATTAGTTTGTATTCCATCTAAGAGAATTTCTATGATCGGTACCGCTATTGTCTGGGGTCCCTGTATTCTAATTTTCATGAAAACTTTTTAAAGTTATTATTTCACATGTGAAATACAAAGGATACGAAAAAACTCTACTTAATTAAAAATGAAAAATGTTGTCTTCTTTTTTCAAAAAAACCGCTTCAAAAAGTTTAACTTTGCTTTGCGTGACAGATGACGCCATCAGATCTATGGTATGTCCTCTTATTTACCACGGTTCTCGACCAATCGGAAAGCGAGAAAATTACAAGTTGTGGTAAAATTATAGTACAAATGAGAGGTACACACATGCCTGTACTACATGTTAGCAACAAGTTAAGGGGGAGTTAAAAGTTTGAAATGGTTTAATATGGAGAAGTCATTAATCAGTGGATTGGGTGTTGTCATGAACTGACATTTTTAATGAATCTTTCTTTCTTATTATTATCATTAAAAGACTTGAGTCTTCTGTAAACGGAACTGACGACTGAAGTTGACTGAAAAATAAAGTAAAACTAAAACTTTCACATACAACCTCACTGAGGATGTTTCATTTATTTAATTACAGTGTTTATTTCGTTGTTGGATTGACATCAACGACCCAGCGACAAAACAAGAAAGACGGTAAAACTGTAAAATGCTAAGTTTTCAGGGACATATCGTTTATACTGATCATCAGTGTTACTTGACTCTTATTGGTCGAGAAGAGTATAAGTGATTGTTATAACCATGACAAACAATGTAGCTCTATACAGAAAATTTTCCATTGAATTGAAGCTTATTCTATGATTCTCTTGCCAGCGCTGTTGATACCAAAATCCAAAAGATAAAAGTCGTCATAAGGGACTATCATACAGAGAACATTAAAGACACCAACAAGCATTGTTCAGAATGTGCAGCTATTCTAGGATTTCTGTCACAACTCCTGTGCCCACTGTCCTGCCTCCCTCCCGTAGTGTAAAGTGAAGACCAGTTTCTATTGGCATGTCAAACATTAACTTGATGGTAAGTTGTGCATTGTCTCCTGGCATGACAAACTCTGACCCCTCGGGGAGGGTGACAGTAGCAGCAACATCACCAGTGCGAACAAACATTTGAGGTGTGTAGTTAGTAACGAACGGAGTGTGACGCCCGCCTTCATCCTTTTTTAGAATATAAACCTGGGAAAACAAATTGTAAGATATGTTATTGTTAGAGCAAGTGTTGTTATGCCAACGATGTAGCCATGACAACATTGCTATGACAACGTGACTACGACAACAGCTATGGAAACGATGGATTCTATATAAGAATATTCTATATTCTATATAAGGATATATATGCCACAAGTGTTATCACAGAATGTAAGACTAGTATGAGCAATCTGATGCCACTACAGATCAATCACAATCTTACTTGCGCTGAAAACTTGGTGTGTGACTTGACTGAGCCAGGAGCACATAGAACCATTCCACGACGTACATCTTCACGCTTTACACCACGTAATAATGCCCCTAGGTTATCCCCTGCTTCTCCTCTATCAAGTAGCTTATGGAACATCTCAATACCTTACAAACAAGAACAAAATAAGACCTCCTTGAAGTAATGTCACCACTTTGCCAGGCCGTAAATGAGATGGCTTTGGGGGTCCTGGGAAAGCTCTTTTTTTCTTTTTACCCTGCAATCAGCAGCTGGAGACACGGTTTAATGCCTAGGAAAGCGTTTCTCCTCTTTTCACTCCCTCACAAAATCATCAACTGAGTCGAAATGCATGTTTTCAAAATAATCCCAGTACGTAGTGAGATTGCATCAACCGCGATAAATATTACAAACTTCCTGTATTAACAACGCTATCCTGCGAGCAGAGTCTCCCTTTACCTTCTCCGCGGACGAAAGAAGGGAGACTCTGTAGAAGTCGTGTATTAATTCATTTGAGCATGTGCGACGGTTGCTAAGAAACTGTCTCGCTTCCAAGCTGAAAAATGCTTTCGGTTTCATCTCCCTTCCTTCTTTCGTCCGCGGAGAAGGTAAAGGGAGACTCTGCTCGCAGGGTATAACAGCGCTGTATCCACATAGAAATACAGTCGAACTTCCTATAAGTGAACACAACAAATGTCAAGTTTAGGGTTGGACAGCACTGAAAATATGTTACATGTAATTCAAAGGTTGGTCATTCAAAGGTTGATATACCTGTGACTGTAGTCTTCATCTTTGATTTATGCCCAACAATCTCCACTTCATCACCTTTTTTGACCACGCCTCGCTCAATTCTACCAGTCACTACAGTTCCTCTTCCAGAAATCGAGTAAACGTCTTCAATGGGAAGCAGAAATGGCTTGTCAAGCTGCCTCTCTGGTGTTGGTATGTGGCTATCTACTGCATCAAGTAGCTTCATGATAGCGTTGATGCCCATGTCAGGTTTGGTATTTTCAAGCGCACACAGAGCTGAGCCAATCACAATGGGAGTATTATCACCATCATAGTTATACTCTGAAAGTAGTTCTCGCATTTCAACTTCAACCTGAAACAAGCAGACATGTTGAATTACTAGTCATTTGTCGTTCAATGTAGGATGAAGAATGTGATAAGGCCATTTAAAATTTCACATGGTTTTGAGTGTCAAGGAGATTTCATGTTTGATAGATGTAGTCCTTTAGACATTCTATTTTTTTACATTATTTTGTACGTGTAAATCTAAAATAGTTATAACAAATAGTAAATAAAGTCTAAGTAAATAAATAAATAAATAAATAAATAAATAAATAAATAAATAAATAAATAAATAAATAAATAAATAAATAAATAAATAAATAAATAAATAAATAAATAAATAAATAAATAATAAATAAATTTGGGGTAGCTCATCACCCTTCCTTGCAGCTAAGTGAGAGATTAAGTGCTGAATTACGAAGGGCGCAGCTCAAATGTGATCGAGTCGAAGGAATACAAGGGCGCTTTCATTACGAGACAGTTGCACATTTACATACAAATTTACATACACACACATGTAGCAGCCACCATACAACCCATGTTTGATAACGGAGTACACCTTAGAGCACAGCTAAAGTCTTACTAAGTGTGTTATACACATGAATTGGTGCCAGTAGTAGCTCAAGATCAAAATGATATTAAGAGAATTGCATGACTTTGTATAGTAATCTTGAATGGGTTTTAAAAGTCAAGCTTGTTGACCTCATGAGTTGATCAACCTTACCAATTCCAACAATTCTGGGTCATCAATGACATCTGCCTTGTTGATAAATACTACAATATTCTTTACTCCAACCTAAAACAACATGAGAACCACTTCAGAATATTAGTTGTCCACCAAAATGCATAGTAGCAACATGCAGAAGTTCATCGTCTGTTTGTTCCTGTTTGTTCACAAAATCCTTGTATAAATAAAGCAACCAAACTGATACAGCATTAAATGATGACCTCACTTTTCCATGTTCTGTTAAAATTTCAATTTCTGATTGGCTCTCAGTCAATATGATAAAAATGCCAAAGCTTGTGCTATTCATACATTGCTTGAACAACTTTTTACATGTATTTCAATGTACCCTGTCCCTTTAGTTTAACATTTTGCATTTAAAATATCCCTTATGGACACTATAAGCTAAAGTGTCATTTTTAATATTCCATGACAAAAACCGTTGTCCATATCCCAAACCATACTGGATATACGCTGTGGTCCCATGAGATTTTTTTCAACTGTAATGAAGACACTCTTAACAATGGTTACTGACATGATCCATTGTTATATGACTGCCATCTACACGTATTGGTTCTTTTAGGGTGCATACCTTTGATGTACATAAAAGTACCTGCACACACCTGATTTGCCAGTAATAAGTGTTCTCTGGTTTGAGGCATTTGACCATCTGTACCTGCCACTACCAGTATGGCTCCATCCATCTGTGCTGCTCCAGTTATCATGTTCTGAGAAAAGGCAATGAAATAGGAGTATATTGTACACACAGCCCACATATTATCAGCAAGAGGGAAACAAGGAGGAAATTCAAACATGAGAGAACAACCTACATTGTACTGGACTGCAAAATGTTGCAGGAATGTGCATGTACTGTTAGTAATAAAGCATTGTAAATGGATGGTTATACCTTGATGTAATCGGCATGACCTGGGCAATCGACATGGCCATAATGACGCTTATCAGTTTCATATTCAACATGTGCTGTGTTTATAGTGATTCCACGTGCTCTTTCTTCAGGAGCATTGTCAATATCTCCATAAGATTTAAAGTTTGCAGCTCCCTTTTCAGATAAAACTGAAACAAAACAATGAGTTTACAATACATTCATAATTACATTAATCCTGTAAGTTGTTCATAGTCATTGTGGGCTTAGTGGACACAAACTTCTACAAGTACAAGGTTGGTCATGGTACACATGTAGGAATTATGTACTTGGTTTTCAATCCAAAGCCATGAATGCATGAAAGAATGAATGACCTCCTACAAACAACACTACTGAGCAATTCCACTGTCAACAATGTAGAATTAAGTCATCAAAAGGGATATTAAAACTTAGGTTAAGGAAGAGGGAAGAAAGCTTCAAAATGAATCATTCATTTGTACTACACACCAGCAGCAGTCACAATAATTTTATTAGGTGTACCTACTGCTATACATGTACTGTAGGATCAAGTACTGTACATACTTTTGGTAATTGCAGCTGTGAGAGTAGTTTTTCCATGGTCAACATGACCGATAGTTCCAATGTTTACATGTGGTTTATCCCTGGTAAAAGTCTTCTTGGAAGGCTCAGCAGCATAATGTCTTACTAACAATCCTAACAAACAAATTCTAAAAATATTACTTTTTATGTAAAACATCAAACACAAGTATGAGTGTTTCATCAGCATATCAAACACCGAGAAGTGGGTTGAAAAAATGAGGCATAGGCTCCGTTTTTAAAGGCTTACCTGGATGAAAATCAATGAAAGTTGTAAACTGATTATTTCTATCTGAAGAAGAATGCAGCTAAATAACCAACTACCCTCTGCCCAAAAATCTGCATTTCAAGCTCATTATCAAAGAGAAATTTTGATATAAAGCCTGAAAGAACAATAGGGTTGAGTACTGTAAATGATGTCATTTACTCACAACTTAAATGCTTAAATACTTGACAATTTCTATTCGTGTCATTTGAATGTAAAGAAAATGTTGCTTTTGGTGATTATTGGGAGTCGTACAGATAGGGTTTACTAAGTTTCAAGTCACTTCCAATTTTGGTTTATTTTCATCCAAGTGCCTCTTTAAACCAACTTTGAGTTGTTTGGATATACTGATGAAACACCAGGACTGGTGTTTGATCTAACTTCTCAAATTCATGGATAATCATTGGAAAAATTCAAAGCTTAGATGTATAGCCTTTTTGGTATAATCAATCATCAGAAAACCATCTTTGCGGGTGAAATAGAGCATAGATCTTTCCTTTATGTCCTCTCTCCATTCTCCTTATGCCAGAGTTTGGAAGGCCTACTTTGCAGGCTAGTCTATCCTGTAGATACATCCAGCCCTAGACTGCCTATCTACCTAGATCTATCTACACTAAATATAACTTCACAGCTGATCTTGTACAAATGTACATGGGGATTTCGTGGCTTGAAATTTACTTTTGGTTTGAAAAATTTCAAAGCAGTTTGGGAAACAACAACAAAACAAAACAGTTTGAACCTAAAATAATTTCAAACCACAGAATGCATGTATTGTGCACAGTCTGTAAGCTAAAAGTAATATTATACTTACTAGGATTTGAAAGTACTTCTAATCCATTTCTGTTGAAATTCTAGGATTCAAAAATAATTTTGAGCAAAAATACAAACTGTTGTCAGTCAAGAGAAGGGAAATATTAATTATATTTCAAGGGAATAAGCATTTTTATATGTAATTAATGGTTCTGTTGAACTGCAAACATAAGTACTACTTATGGTTAACACTATCATGGCAATTTGGAACTTGAATTAGAACTGTTCCACATGCCAGAGTGATATAGTACCTGTGTCTTGTTTCAAACCTACATTAAGTAATTGCTGAATTACATGTAAGTTTGGCAAAAGAGTGGAATCTGAATCAATTGAGTACAGCACCTTTTTTGATGTGACAACTATCGTAGGTTCTACAAAGTCAGGTGACATTATGCATTACAGATATAGTTCACACGGAGCAGGAGCCTTTGACAACCTACCTTAATACAGCTAGATGCTGTAGCATAAAGATTGATGTTAAAAGACTTTAATCTTATGAAGTACAAGAAAAGTTAATATTATATTTTCTGTGTACATTTCTATCTTGATTTTTTGACTTTATAAGGATCTCTCTTAAATATAACTCATTTTTCATACAATACTATAAGCCAATTAGCCTGCAGTTATGCAATGAAGGCCACGATCTGACCTAGAGGACTCGGAACAAAGTTGATTAGAATGGAAATTTTGAAAATCCGAAAAAATTGAGCAGAGTTATGAGAAGTCAAAGTGATCCAAATTTCTATAGATTTTGCCACATTCGTCCCAATAGCCATTTCCCAAGATACAGTTGAGTGAATCCTGTACTAGCCAAAGCCTCATTCTCGTTACACTAGGTGTTTACATTTTTGTTATCATGTCAATTACATATTTTTCAACTAGCGACTAAAGCTGCTCTATTGGCAATCGTCATTGTTGTGGTACGCTATAGTATGTACTGAAACTGACACTTTGGCTAGGACAGGACTCACTTGACTGTATCTTGGGAAATGGCTATTCAAAATTGCAGATGACAGTGTGAACTTATGTACTATATAGTCCAGCTTCAAGAAATGCTTCACCTGCTACATACAAAGGAATTAAAATGAGGCTATTGTGCATAAAGCTGCTAAAAACGTTTGTCTTGTTGGCTGAGCTTGGTGACTGAGCTTTGTGCACAATGCCACATCTTGATTCCTTGGGATGTGAGAAGTCTTGAGTACTGTACTAAGCTCTCTAGGTGCAGTGTTCATGCAGGGTACTGGTTAACCATTGACACCATTAACAAATTTGTGATTATTGGCCTAATGTAAAATCGGTACTTATAATGTACTTACATTATGGTGGGATATCGATATTAAGGTTCTAGCGCTTTGAGATGCTTTGACAAGTACTGCAAAAAAGAACAGAAAAACCTGGTCAACATGTAATGCATGTGACGTGCATAAATCGCTAATAAATCAACACCGAAAATTAAAATCACAATTATAACCTGTCACTCTACTTACACTGATGGAATCGCGTCCCTGGTATACGTAAAGAAAGCATTACAATGTGTTTAAAAGGGAATAAAAGTTTTAGTTTCTGTTATATCACAATCTGTAATTTCTGTAATGTCTTCCACGAGTGTGAGCCTGCACGACATCTTAAGCGGCTTCTTTAGTTAACAAGCTTTACGCGGGCATTTCTACCACAGATAACCCACTCAGAAGATCACCCAGAAGTAACAACCACAGGCAGCCCAAGCTCATTATCTGTCAGTTAAAATACACGTAAATGTATGGAGTCTAAAATACGACTTTTGATGAATAAAATTACAGAATACATTAGAGATCTTTTAAAAAAAGGCTTTATTTACAATTATCGATCGTTCCTTGCAGAGATCGAAATATGCCAGGGTCGACAGGGCCCTAGGGTCCTCGTTGTTTGTTGTTGTCGCGTACAGACGATGGCGATTTTCTCCAACTCTACGAAGTCATGACGAAGTTGTAAGTGGATAAATTAGTGGAAGTACTGGTGGATAGTCTATTGCCGCTGCATCCTCGGCCTCACACAACTTCGTTTCAACTTCGGTTATACTCGACTCCGAACGACAACAACAAACAACGAGGAACGCCTGGCATATTTCGATCTCTGAAAGAACGCCTGGCATATCGCGCGCGCTTTGCGATTTTATTTATTTCTTCGAGCAGAAAAATCAACACAAACAAAATTTTGACGCGCTCCCTTGGTTAGGCGCCTTACAACATTTTCCTGTGACTTGCCACAGGAAACTTACACAGGATACCCAAGAAGCCTGCGCACGGCGAAGCACCACAGGAAGCCCAAGAAGAATATTCCATATGTGCGCGAGCAAATAAAAAACACCAAAACGATTTAAATTCTTTTCCTTTTACTATTACATTTCTTTTATAGTTTATGAATGATCAATCTCGTCCCCAGAGCCGATTTTTTCTTACTGCGCATTACTGTGATATAGGCATTTGGTAATGCGCATGCGCAAGTCTTCCCCAAAACAAAATGGCGGACACACTACACTAGCTAAAGCGCGGCGCGGTAAAGAAGGGGCTCGAGATTGTGCCTATTAACGTTAAAAAGGTACTGTATTTCTCGAGACGAAGTGCCCTTTAAAATGTCAATAGTAACTCTCCAACTTGGACAATGTGGTAATCAAATTGGGCGTGAATTGTTTAATTTGCTTCTACAAGATGCCACTCAATTGAACCCACGGTACATCGGCAAAGGAATAGACAGAAGTGCTTGCAAAGAATACCAAGAAGAAAGCATAGAGAGGTTCTTCACGCGCTATAAAGATGAAACTTTGAATGCTAGAGCTGTGTCAATAGACATGGAATCGAAAGTGATCAGTCAGACAGTAGCAGAAGCACATAAAACTGGCAAGTGGACCTATCCAGCTGGCCAACAGTTCAGTCAAAAACGCGGTTCAGGGAATAATTGGGCGTATGGGTTCTGTGAACATGGTCCGAAATCTATTGATAAAATACTGGAGATGGTTCAAAAGGAAGCCGAGAGATGTGATAGATTGGATGGGTTCATGACGTTAATGAGTCTTGCAGGTGGAACTGGGTCAGGAGTTGGAGCTTTTGTTACTAATTCATTGAGAGAGTTTTTCCCTCACTCCTTCATTCTTAACCATGTTGTATGGCCATTTGGCATGGGTGAAGTTATAGTACAGAACTATAATGCTCTATTAACACTGTCTCAGCTCTATAGATCATCAGATGCAATTGTAATTGCTGAGAATGATAAACTACAGAGTATTTGTTCAAGACTGTTAAACATCAAGCACATTTCATTTGGAGATATCAACAAACTTATATCACATAAATTAGCAAGTATCTTACAACCAGTTAAGTTATTTTCTACCCAACAAACTGGAAACTCACTGAAGAAAGGGATGTCGGTATCAAGTTTATTGGGAGAAATTGTTGAACAGTTGTGTCCACATCCAGAGTATAAACTTCTGAGCTTAAGAAACATCCCTCAAATGGCAGAGAAGTCACTTGAATACAGCTGTTTTAGTTGGGCAGGATTATTAAAACATCTTAGACAGATGCTAATAGCAGATGCTTGTATGGAAGAAGGTATAATATAATATTAATATAATGGTAATGGTCAAACTTATAAATATTGAAATATATGAATTCATATTTTTAGAAATGTGGAAATTACAGCCAGTTGTATGATAATTTCAATTTAACTGGTTTACTCTGGCCTGATATCTAAACAGTTTTACAATTTGCTAAATTTTGGTTTAAGTGGATATCACACCTACAATCTTGGACACAACCCTTGAGACAGTTCAGCATTTTGCTCACAAACTTAAGCTCGAATTTGAAATCAAATCCTTATCACTGCTTCGATTGTCCTGATGATTGTTATGAGGGACTGTACCTCATGAATTTACAACTAAATTTCCCTCATACATTATTGATTAGGGAAATTTAGAGCTACATTTCCCTCATTAATAATGTATGAGGGGAAATTTAGCTCTAAATCTTCCTCATTCTTTTCATGAAGGTTAGAAATTAAACATCCCTCTTGAAACAAAGGATCCCAAGGTGATCATGGTATTATTAATGTAAAGGTTAACTGAATAACCAACAGTTTCAGTACTTATTCTGGATTGGCAATAACCATTAACACAGGCAAATGCTGATTTAGTAACACAGTCTGTTTGTAAATGAGTTTGCTAAGTGTTGTTTAAGGAAAATGATGTACCGCTTTTCCAGTTATTGTAATTTTCTTCTACTACTAACAGTCTTTGACTTCATCTTCCATTCAGGTGTTGATTGGGAAGTACGACTGCCAACTCAAACAAGTTTACAAACAGAGATGATACAACCAGACAGCTCCACAGTGGAAACACATCCAGCAACAAGAAAAAAATTCAATAAATCTATTGCAAACATGGTTTTCATGAGAGGTAAAGATGTTCACATGGCAGACCCAACAGCCTTCATGGATCCTAAACTTTATGTTAACTGGGTTCCTTCTAGCTCCCACGTATCATTCTGTTGCCATCCAAGACCATTTAACAACTATGAGAAATCAATGACGTTATTAAGCAATAGCCAAAGTCCTGTGCTGCCACTGAATTCTGTGGTAGACAAAGCTTGGAACATGTTTGGTTCAAGAGCCTATGTTCATCAGTACTTAAAGTTTGGAATGTTGGAAGATGACTTTGTTGATAGTTTTGCATGCTTGGAGCAAGTGATTAAAAACTATTCTTGTCTTTAATATCAGGGGTACCCAACAAAGTTTGATATGCTCAGTGTACTATTGTCAAACCCTTACCTTATACGTTACAGAGATCATGGTATTTGTTTCAAAGAAAAACTATCCCCTCCCATTTCCAATATGTAAATGACAGATTTTCCAACACTCAATGTACACCTTAACCAATTTTCAGACGTGTCATACACTCACAGCTTCCTAGTGGGGGTGGGGGTGGTGTTGCAGTTTAAAAAATGCACCCCCTCAAATATGAAATTTTAAAAATCATACCCCCCTAAAATTTGAGATTCCTGTGATGCATCTGACAGGAAGCCCAGCACGAATCTAGGTTTAGGTTTTCTATCAGTCTATTGTCATAGTGGAGTATCTGCCATGAAAATGAGGCAAGCATGAAAAGGGGGCAATGCAAGAGCAGCTTCACATGAGTCTCAAAAATTTTAAAGCCTCTTCATTTTGAAATTATGAATTGACGATGCTTTGATGAATTCAAATTAAAAATTAGCTTGTCAATTTTTGGTCAAAGAAGCAGCAAATCTCACTTCAATACCAAACCCAACATGTGACTAAGCTGGCTTATGACTTATTCATGTATCTTCTCTATCATAGGGATGACTTTTGGAATTTATATTAGTGGCATCTTCATGATTTTGATGAAATCTTTTTTAAGGCAGCTGATTTCATTCATGTGTTCAAATCTACTAATAAAGTCAAGATATTTACTTTGTATTTATAAAATACTGTCTAATAAAGTCTTCATAAGAAAATATATGAAAAATCCGAGAATTTTACCCCACAATTTTTTCCATAGTCCAAGAATGTACCCCACATTTGACCTGATTTTGAAAATTGTACCCCCCTCCTCTGAAACCCACCTCTCCCCCTCCACCACCACCACGTTGGTGATTATTAATGAACAGCCCCTAAGATGTATGAAATATTTGAATCAACTTCATAATTATGTCCAAAAGCGCTTCCACGAGGGCTTTAACGTGTTCTTCGTTACATCGGTTGCATAAACCACAGGGGGCCCGGCTTAGGAGTCTTTTTTCAAAATAAAATTAACTAAAGCTCTTTGGGTTTCCTGTGGCAACCTCAATGATCACACAAATGTAGTGCGGTAACGTGATAGCGCCAAGTACTAGTGTAACGCACTCACCTTAGTACACTTCTGTTACACTAGTACGTGGCGCTATTAAGCTACCGTGGTAATTTACGTAATCAAGTTTAATTGAGGTTGCCACAGGAAATCCAAAGAGCTTTAATGGTACATTTTTAAATTGTGGCTTATGACGTTTCATACCTCTCTCTATACCACAATCCTTTTGGAATATCTATTGTTCATCAATTTAAGAATATAGTATTTGTATTCTCCAGGGATTTATTTGAATATGAAAGATTATTGAAGAGGATTCTGGTATAGATAAAGTTATGGAACGTCATAAAGTTAAAGGCTTATTCACGAGTTATTGTGAGGGGGCAGGATATGCAAATGTGTCACTCACTCACTCGCCCATTTGCCCATTCTCTCGCTCCCTCACTTTTGTGCCCAAATATTAATGAATGTACGGTACGATCTAAGTGCTTATCACCCGGCACTCGAGAACTAGATTCTTGTTCAAGCTTTAATAGAGGAAAAAAATATAGGCCATCCATGTGGGATCTAATCACCATCCAAGTCTAGCATCAAACAGAGCATGCCCAGTATGAAACTTAGATATAGAACAAGGAAACTTAACTTAAGGTAATTCCATAGTTTTGCAGTGCGCATCTCTACTGCGCATAGCATAGTTCAGCCTATTTTGATTTGCTCGATTGTAAATAAGGTTCTTTATCATAGTCAAGTTAACAAATTGAAGATAGTTTTCCATTGTCAGTACTCTTATTAATCATGGATGACGTCAAAAAATGTTCAAAACTAAAGTGGAACCACGAGCGCGGCGAGTGGTTTCACTGCTAAGTTTTGGACATTTTTTGACGTCATCAATGATTAATAAGAGTACTGACAATGGAAATCTATCTTCAATTTGTTTTTTACAACATTATCTTAGATCTTTTCCGTCCCAATCTGTTTGAAAAACTGTCCCAAACGTTTTTCTGTAAGGACGAGCGACATGTTGGCATCAGCTATTGTCAGTACTCTTATTAACAATGGCTCTCGGCCAATCAGATTGCAAGATTTTAGTCAAATGTTGTAAAAATTCCATTTCCAGGTTTTTAGATATTCTAGTTCCAAAACGTGCGATCGGAAGGTGCTTTCACGCTGCTTCAAAGGCACGTACTATCAACCAATTTTATCTTCTTTCTTGTAGCAAACTCATTTGTACAATTTATTGCATCATGATACTAGGCTATTGCTTAAAGATAGAAAATGAGCTCATATTAGTCTGCTAGCACTGCTCAGATTCAAGAAATTAATTATTTTTGACGCGATTTCACCGCGCGCAACCACAGGTAGCCCAAGCTGTACATTTGTATATGAAAATTCCACGAACCGGTTGTAATTGTATAACTTTGCCGCGAAGAAAACTGTGTTGCAGTAATGGACAAGTGGCCATTGCGTTACACTTCCTATTATAACTGGGGAATAATATTCAGCCCTCAGTGCTTCATGGGCTTCCACTGCAGTATTATAGCTCAATCCACGAGTTATGTCCGCCATTCTTGATACCCGGGCCCCCTGTGCATTAATATTCAATGGCCCTCCACCAAAAGTGGGGGTGTGACTGAGACGTCAATCCATATATGGACACCCCTGCCTACTACTTGTAATGCGGATTTGACTCCATCTTCACTTCCGACATACAACAAAGATGGAAGCGTCAAAGTTTTGTCACACTACAAATATTTTGGCTATATCCTAACCTCGAGACATGGTGTTATTATGTTGATTCAGAAGTAGAAATGTAGATTGCTGAGATGCCTCGAGATACAAAACCGGACGAGTGGGTTGTGCTGGTCCTGCGGCGCTTTCAACAACAGGTATGAAGCAGTTACAGTAAGTTACATCGTCCATAACTGTTGGAACTGATTGATTTGCAGTTGTCTTTACATATTTAGCTTTTCAGTATTAGATAGTGTTATCTCTTAGATGAGTGTTTAGTTCATGTTTTGGGAACTTGCTGTTTAGTCTACGCGCTGTTGTTTGAGAATAATTTGACATTTAGAATTAACGTGACTTGCTCGGATTTGCCCATTTGTTGCCCATTTGCTCATTTGTTGCCCATTTCATACACGCATATATCTTCTAAAGCCTCTGTTTCTCAACGATTTTCATTCTGTAAAGAAAGAGTTCTTTAGTTTTAAACAAGTGGAAGCATTTCCACAGGGTTCTTAATTTGGGCGCGAGTTTGAAAGGTGGAAGGTGAGATGTTTGAAATGATTTTATTTTGAATGTTTTGATTTTGCATCAATTTCTGAATGAAATTTGCTTTTTAACTGAATTTAAAACGACATAACTTATAAAGTATTTCTATAAGATATGATGGAAGATCTATAAATGAGAATTTTAACTGGTACTCATAAGCTTATAGACTCTAGTTTCATGCCGTATGTACGACGTGTAGTCTGAATTTCACGCTGTAGCTGAGCGAAATGCACTGTATATCATGCCATAGGTCTAAGAATGTATATTTGTTAATCAGCACACTTTCTAAGATATTAAACTTTCAACTTCATAAGACAGCCAGTTTTACTCAGTTCCAAATATTATGATTGCAAATTTGAAAGTTTTATGAATTATAAGCTTTCTCAAATGCTGTGAATATTAATTAATTAATAAATATATAAAATTAAAAAGGTAAATTGAGACCTTTCACATTTTTGTCCTTTTTTTAAACTTTAATTTGAATCAGCAATCTTGTCCAAAATTAGAGAACATCATGTGTACTTTGCAGACTGTTGACTTATGCACTTTATTTTATTTAAACTGTAAATAAAATTGTTATTTTAAAATCATGGTAAGCTCTAATACATCTCCAGCTATAAGATTGGACTGTTTTCAGTGAGTGACCTCTGACTGATTGATATATGTAATATAATAGTAAATATCCATTACTTCTATCAATGATTAAATTGAACAATTCAACAAATTAAATAATTAAAATGGTTTCAGCTGAAGTTTCACTTCTAAAGGAAGTGTTGCATACTGACAGTTGGAATATGAGCATGGTTGTAATATTTGTAATATTTAATAGAATAATGAAGAAAAATCAATATTTCTCCATTTTTTTAGATGCCTCTTGAAGGACCACTGGGTAAGAGTGGAAATGAAAGTCAAGATCAAATTAGTAATTGTCTGGTTAAGATAAGTGACCACAAGTTTATTATGGTGGTGTCAGGCTTGGCAAGGATGATCAAAGAACCACAATTCCTTGTAGGTGACATTTATTATTGTAACTGTTCAATTTTGTCTTGGGACAAAACGTCTGTCATTTACTTGCTGAAATTCACTCCAGAAGGACCCAACTAGCCATTCTTCCGATGATTTGCCATTCTTCCGATGATTTGCAAATTTATCATTACCACTGCCTATCAATCGACTTCCCCTACCCTCTCCCCTCGGTACATAATTGGCGCCAAATTTTATCAAATTTCCGCGCTATTATCAATAACAAGAAGCTGACAGTGAACAACTCGTATCAAGGAATTTCCAAACATTTTATCATTTAATTTATATATATATATATATATAGAAATACGATTTTTAATACTTATGGAAGTGTATAAACCAGCGCAGCGTACCCCGGTAAAGTTTCGAATTTGGCGTCACTTGTATGACATCATCATGAATTGAAAATCCTTTATAACTCAGTATTGAATTGTCTCATCGAAATATAAATTGCACTAAATTTTAGGGCCGGAATGCTATTTGCTATCAAATTATGCATTTTTGAGAAACTCGATCTGAGGTTGATCTGGATTTTATCGAGAAATGTAACAATTCACTATGACGTCAAAATGGCGTCAATGGTGACTTTCTGCATAACAAAATAAAACACTAAAATTAATGTAGCAAGTCACCTCTGAAAATTTCATTCCAATCGATGGAAGACTGTTTAAGATTTGAAGGTTTGAGTAGAATGATGACGTTTTGATGAGCGATTTTGGGGTCATTTATGCCCAGCGTGATTGAACTTGTTTCCTTGAATATTTACTTATTATAAAAATTTAGCAAATTTATATATAAAACAAATGGAACAGCTTTTTTCTGTGCTAATTCAGCTATGCAGCTAGCACTTAGGAAGTGCCAAGAGCACTTAAGAAGAGTTTGAGATTGAAGAAGTGTACTCTTGTCACTGTATGTCATTATTATTATTTTTTTCAAACAGCTTTATTGCATGGCCTTCACTAAATTACAGAAAAACATTGTCACTATAAAACTAAAGAAAATAAATACACATAGAAAGACCTTAAGGGGTAGAAGCAAATGGGACCTTGAGTCCCATGCAAGGCACCTCCCCACAATTATTGATCATGAATAGGGCACAGACAAAGCTGAAACCAAGTTCACAAACTAATAATTGTTTTTTGACAGATGGCAATGAATGCAGACAGAATACAGTTGGCATCTGAGTCTAATGTTATTATAATGAAAACTTTGGTGAAATGTTTTGAGAAGGTAAGAAATATACTACACCTGTAAATAATACAGTCTTCCTGGACGGGTACAATTGATATAGTACAGTACAGAGAATATACTCAAATACAACCCAAGTAATACAATGTACATTGGTGAGTTCTACAAAGTGTACATTATGTGCTGTACTTGAATCTTAATTTTAATATGTAGGTCTCTCTTGTCTGCGTTTGATGTAGACACTTGTAGCCAGGAGTGTATGTAATAAACTATATTATTATATGGCTAGATAATTTCCTGAATTCTGATTGGCTAATGCATGATCTGTATTTTGCCATATCAGGACCGCTGTCCCGGATGAAAAGAAAAGTTTGCGTTTGGCAATTGTTTTAGCGGGACTTCTCAAAGCCATATAATAAATGAGTTACATGATTAATCTCGTTTGCTTGGTCTGTATGGGAAAATATCAGACCTCAGTCTTTTTGTACAGACCTCGCTGCCCTGTACTGTCAAGACCTCAGTCTGATATTTTCCCATATAGACCTCGTGCTCGGTTAATAACCCTTTAGTATAATGCTCTTATAAGGATCAGAACATAAATCTGTATACTTGTAAAAATTGTAAATATTTAATATTAGTAAGATCAAGATGGGTAAGCATGCAATTAAACAAGAGATGAACTTAACTTTATGTGTTCATTGATTGAATCATTAGAACCCACAGCAGTGTGCTGCTTTGCAAGATGATGTTCTACTTAAGGTTTTACTACCAAGTGTTTGTCAGGCAAGTTTAAACAGAATTATATTTGCTGTAAAAACATCATATTACAGCAATTTTCAAAATTATGCGAACTCATGCATTGAAAAAGTCCGTTGGAATTTGGTTATTCACTTCCGTCAATCAAATTCAAAAATTAAAAATACGAAGATTTAGCTTGTACCAAAATCATAGGATCTGTTAGGACTTTTAGTCAAAATTGTAAGTCACAATTATCACAATTATGCATTATCTTAAGACCAGGAATTTAGTGAAACATAGAAATTGCCTTAACTGCAAGGTTATTCTGAAGCGAAATGAAATATTTTATGCCATATGATATATTTGTTGAACTTAATTTTTGGTGGCACTTTTTGTTGCCAAAGAGATGTCATATCATATTAATTACCTTTTTCAAAATGGGCCAATGGGGAGTATAAAGGAAACGAAACACTTTTGATAAATTTGTTGTCTTGGTATTCAATGAATGTGCTATTCACAAAACTGCAATAACAGCTGGACACATTTTATGTATAAGGGGATATTATGCAAAAATATTATAGGTCACATGACCACATTATAGCTTATCATTGTCTCCTTAAACATGAATAATGATCCTGTGATAAGGGCAGTTTTGTAAACAACACATTAAGGCAAGGCTTAAACGATAAAAATAGTTTCAGTTCCTTTTTTCCCTATTGGCCCATTTTGAAAAAGGCTATCTACGATGTAACATTGAGACCTCTTTATAATCACAAAATTACCAGAAAAATGGTAAGTCAACAAAATATCCTACCGTACAGGGCAAAAAATCTTTACAGTTTGCTCTGCACTAAACCTAGTGAAGGTAAATTATCATTATCTATGATGCTATGATGCACGCTTTTGCATTGATTTGTACTACTCTAAGTAATTTATTAATCTCAGTCTATTTTTTCATTTGTCTTGCAGTTTATTACTCAGACCAGTGGTATTCCATTTGAAGTTGAGCAAAGAGAACAAGCAGCAAAGATACTGTCTTACATTAGTAATTACCACTTTTCTGTGCTGTTTAACCGCATAGCTTTAAGGTTAGATCCCTTGTCATAGTTTTGAACTCCTGGAATAACTTTGCACATCCACAAGCTATTCGAGTTAAGGCTGATGTGGACCTGTCAAAAAAACTAGCTATCAATTTATATGATTGTATAGGAATATACAATCCTATACAGGAACATACAATCCTATACAGGATTGTATATTCACAAAATAGGCAGTTATTGCATTGACATGTTACCAATATTGTTTTCAGGCTCCATGTTCTATCTAGTTCTGAGGACAATTCTGACACTGGTGATCTTGAACTGATTCAACATCTTAATGTTAATAAATCATCATTGAAGATTCTCCTTCAAGGTATGAACATATAACATATGGAGCTCTGTCCTTGTTCCAGAGCAAAATTTCTAAAATCAGTACCCTGTTCCAGAGTGAATACTCTAAAACAATACCATTCCAAAAAAACATCTAAATGTTTTTTTGACTTTTTTAATTACACAAGGGATTTTAACATCAAGTTCTTTACTTTTAGTATTTTTATTTACTATTAAATGATGTTAATCTGATTTTCTGAATTATAAAGCGATTTCCTTTTTCAAATGAAATCGTGAAAAATGAATACCAAACATTGAAAAATCTATTTAAATCTATTTTAGCCTGTGATTTTCCCATTATTTTTAGCCCACAAAATGCGCCACCATGCCCTATAAAGTTATAATAATAATTATGAATGTTCTGTTAACAGAAGGGATCAAAGTATTCAAGAATCTCAAGAAGCCAGGACAACTTGCATTTGTTGCTGGACTTGAAAAAGTAAGTTTTCCAAAAATCTGTATATTTGTATTTATTCATGATATTTATGACATATTCAATTTTTCATGTCAGGCTATTTGGAATTGGGTTGAAAACAGTCCAGAAGAATTTGCCGAGCTTCAGAGACAACCATCCAGAGAACTATCAGGTAATCTTTCTTGTTTTTTCTACCCCATAAGAGACTGTCTGTCTCATTATTTCATTTATACATGTACATCTTTTCATCAATTTTGAGCTCTTGTCATTGCTTTCTTACTTGCAGACTATGCAGAGAAACTGTTTGATCTTGTTGATAACTTTGCTGAAAGTTCAAAACGAAAAGCAGCTGTTTGGCCTTTGCAGATCATGCTACTAATTCTTTGTCCAGTATGTAGTTGACAAATGAAGAGAAATGAGACAAAATGAAAAGTAGTCAAATCCACCTGGTATCAAATATATACCGATACTGCATATTAGTACTGGAAATTGTTCTGGATGGTTCATTCATTAGTGTATATGAAACATGAACAGAATTGTACTCGGCTGTATTGTGCCTTTATTTGTCCATTCATTCTGTCTTTGTGGTTTTCGTTTATTTACTTATTTATTTATTTATTTATTTATTTATTTATTTATTTATTCATTCACTTATTTATTTGTTTGATTGTTATTTATTTATTTATTTACAATTGATTGATTGATTTGATTTGATTTGTCTGTTTGTTCATCTATTTATTTTAGACTTTATTACAAGAAATTGCAACATCAGAGAACATTAAGGATAGTAAAAAAGCCAACAAGGTAAACAGGGTCGTCTTTGTTTCTCCTCATCTCTTTTCTTCTTGGCCATGGTCCCCCTGTCTTGAGTTGCACTCTACATCCAAGACATACTTATAAACGAAAGTGCATGTACAGATAAAACCTATGCTTTGTTATAACCCACCAATCGTACAAATTGTAATAGCAGCGTTTTGTGATACTTTTTATACCTGAAAAGTAGATTTCGTATGACTGTGAAAACGGCACCGCACTGTCACGGCACGGTTACGGCAGAAATTTCGAATGTTTTTATAGACATCACGGTACTGACACGGACACGGCACGCGGCACGGTCCGTTTTAAACTCATCTGCTCTAGTTTCCCACTGAGGCGGAACGGAGGGCACTCCAGCACTCCAGCACGTGCACAATTCCATTCCCAGTCTTCCAATCCCACTATAATATTTTCAACATTACAACACACACGGCACTCCTGGAAAACAGGTTTTAATTTTGTTTTATCTACATTTCTTTAATTTCATGATACGCATATTTTATCTACATTGATTGCAATTTACTACACTATTTATACATATAGCTAGTGTATTTTATTATGTCAGTACTTTTTAAGTTTGTACTGAAGAGTCTACCGTGTATAAATAAAGTTATCTTATCTTATCTTATCTAACATAGACATAGACATTTCTTTATTTAGTACTCGAACATTGCATATATTTTTTGTTACACGACAGTTTTACATATTTGTAAGTACAAGCTATCCATAATAACTGCGAGAGTTAACCTAGGTGGATAGCTAAGATATATTCATATTAATTAGGTCATTGGTCTAGTACTAAAAGGTCCGAACAACCCGGCAAAAGGGGCCGATATACCTCCCCTCTCTCCGTCCTACCTACTATATGGCTTTTTGTGATGCATTGTACTCTAGCTAGTACTAGACTTTGGTGCTAATAAAACGGTGGATTAATGGGTACTATAGATTTCAAAGTAACTACGTTTTCTACATTTGGCAACAGATTAATGTCACTATACTATTGTACTGTAATCGTTGAATAAACAAATCAAGTGGTTTTAAGCAATGGCAATGTGAAGCACTGAGTACAATCACTAAAAGCGTGCAACATAAGTAGTACTAAACAGTGGTAAATTATGCAAATTCTATTATTTTCTATTGTTTAATTAGTGCTATTTAATTAGAGGTTAACGCACTTCAGCGAGTGAGTTATCGGGATTTACCTTCACGAGTTCGCTAACAATGAAAGAGTAGCGAACGAGTGAAGGTAAATCTCGATAATTCACGATGGATTATTCAATTTGAATACACTGCAGAAGCAGGCTAACACTGTCAGTACGACATCTAAGATCACTAGAAATAACTCAAGTCACTGAAAATAGTAATTCAAAATTAGTTTAATGGCATGGTAATTTTAACAATACAAAATAAACTTTTCAAAAGAAAGGAAAATTACCGTGATACAAGAACTTTAGATTAAAGATAATATACAGTTCTCAGAATCCATGTTTACAATATTAAGGAGCGCGAGCTAGATTGTTACAATGTTTCAATTAAATACTGACTAGTTACAAGTAAATATATTCCTCTATGTTTAAACCTTGGGGACTTAGAGTGCCAAGTCTATAGGCCCATTGAGCCTCTTTCTCTGAGATACAAGAGTCAATTAACATGACTGGTAACTTCATCTCAAATGGTTTTCCGAGTGAAAGTGCTGATAAATCTTATCATCTTTTGCTCTATTAATCCTAGATAAATCGATATGTCTATTTATGAACTCTTTTTTTTTTACTAGGAAGAACAGTTTTTTTGTGGCAGTAGCTACAATAACAAAAATCAATTCATTATTGTTGCGTCGTTTTCAAAGAACCCATTAATCTAGTAAGCGCCTGTTTGCAAACCCCAATCGAGTCTAGCTACAATCAAAAAACTGTTCTTCTTCGTTAAAAAAAGAGGAGTCATAATTGTTGCGTCGTTTCCAAAGAACCCATTTATCTTGTACGCGCCCGTTTGTAAACCCCAGTCCCGGGGGGGGGACTCCATTGTAAAAGGATCGGGTATGCTCGTCGGAAATTTTCAAAAATACCCCTAAAAGATACCGGAAGTCTTTTTAAAAGGGCGTGGCCGGACGGTTTTTTAACCCCTAAGAGATACCAGCGATAACAAGCTAATGAACATTATTATTATGAACACAAAATTTGATGGTCGACACGCTTTTGTTGGGTAAATTTCTTCCATTTGAGAACAAAATATTAAGCAATGGGCTCTTTTGATATCCTCAGAGAGACCAGGAAATGCTAAAACTCTAAACGTCAATTTTAACACCCTAAAAGATACCAAATCGCTGATTTTTACCCCTAAGAGATACGACGAGCATACCCGATCGTTTTACAATGGAGTCCCCCCCCGTCCCCCCCCCCGGGACCCCAGTCGAGTCAAGCTACAATAACTGTTCTTCTTCCTACAAAAAAAAAATGAGTTCATAATTGTTGCGTCGTTTCCAAAGAACCCATTAATCTTGTACGCGCCCGTTCAAGCTCCAATCAAAAACATAATCTGTTCGTGCTAGTTTAAAACTCATAAACTTTCATGATTGTTATACGCCGTTCTCAACACCCACATCGTCGAACTTAATTTCCTAGTGTTTTAATGTCGATCATTTTTAAATGTAAACAACATTACAAAGTACCGCCACATTAGCTTCCATTTTACAACAACAATAAGCTCGATATCGTAGCTAAGAATGGCCATTTGCACTAACAGGTCACGTGATCTCCCCTAAATCAAGCAGCACCGTCAAAATGAACGTTTTGTTCATCAGTTCGTAGCCATCATGCGTAATCATGAAATATTTGTATAAGTTGAGGGCACAATTTATAAGTTTATACAAAATCATTGTGATAACTTCAAATGTTTGTTGTTTCTTCCTTGGTTCTTACTTTTGTCGTTCTTTGCCAAAAGAAGTTTGTCGGGTTGGGGTGGTTGATCAGATAATTGCGATCGTTTTGAGGTGGCCTCTCCTTTCTCAAATGTGCACTTTTTTGACAAATCGTAACGAGGTGTTATTACAACACGTGACAGGTAACTAATTCTAATTTTCTCACAGTGTTCTTTCTATTTCAGGGTAGTAACGAGGTATATGGGATCAGGGATCAGCGTTATTTTGGTGCTCAGGGATCACATGAACGTTGTTTTTTGGTCTCAGGGATCAGATTTTTAGCCTTGGGATAGGGATCACTGTCTTTGGAATCGGGATCACCATTTTTCAGGGATCTTTTTTTACGGGATCAGTGATCAAAATTGTCCTTATTTTGGGGATCAAGGATCAGATTTTTAGCCCTGGGAACGGGATCACTGAAAAAAATATATACCTCGTTACTACCCTGCTATTTGGCCACTCCCCTAAATCTGTAAATCATTCTCCCGCTTATTTAATGTATGAAGTAAACGCTTTGTTATCATTGTAGAAAGAGTTTTTGGACAGTCTTAAGAAGGCATTAACGAGTACCAAGACACTGAGTGAAAGTGCTGCCGTTTCGTCTGTTAAACTTTGCAAGGCAGCGAGTTACATGAGGCCAGAAGATAATTCCGTTCTTTGTTTCCTTGTTTTAACAATTTTGAATGAACTCAAGGTAAGTAGATCTATATGGCCAAAAAGACTATATACTTTTAAGATAATCATGTTTATATCATAATAGGAATATAACGTAATTTAACAAATGGATTCCATATTACAAATTCACGAGTTATTGTGAGGGGGCAGGATATGCAAATATGTCTCTCACTCACTTGCTCACTCACTCACTCACAAATTGTAAACTTTTGAATTATAATGAATGTACGGTGCGACCTGTTTTGATGTGTAAAATTACTGATATTTGAGGAGAGTACAATAATACGTGTGCTGCTAACCATACACTTTATTCAGAGAGAGAGTCATCTCGAAACATCCCTTCTTTAAAATGAAGGGGAAAAAAGATAAAACGATGATGATAAAGGGTCAAACATAAAGGTAAGTCTGTTAAATCTTTACTGACTCAACTCAACGTGTGTCTAAATGTCCTAGTTCAGACTTGATTGAAGGTATTCATATAATGGGTTATTTAAGGAATATAAAACGCGCGCGATGTCTCTGTACTGTGATATAAACACGATGGAAGATGTAGAGCAAGAGAAAAGCAAGAGAAACACTCGGCGTATCCCACATGGTAAAGGTTGAACAAGAATCTAGGTCTCAGGTGACGGGTGATAAGCACTTGGGTCGCACCCTACATTCATTAATATTCGGGATCAAAAGTTTACAATTTGTGAGTGAGCGAGTGAGTGAGTGACACATTGCATATCCTGCCCTCTCACAATGACTCGTGAATTTGTAATCCACAAGTTAAAAATCAGCTTACAGTTAACAGTTTTACACCGTTACCAGTTACAGTGAACAGTTTACACACTTCTCAGTTACAGTAACAGTTTATACAGTTAAAAGTTACAGTTTAATAACAGTTTACAGTTACACGTAACAGTTACGCTGTTAGTAATTACACATAAGTCACGCAAGTGTTAGGCTCGATTTCCAGCCGCTAAGGGTTCCGGTAAAAATCCTCACCCAAATCGCGGCTGGATCACTGGTCTGTCTACCTTGTGGCCTGCCCACAGGCTATCCAGGGGAGGGAGGGGAAAGGAGAAGGGGAGGGGGAGGGAAAAAGGGGAGGAGACTGGGATAGCCTGTGGGCAGGCCATCTACCTTGTCCGTGATGTCACTTCCGCTTCATTTTACTGGAATCGTAAAAATAGTCAAAACACAGATTCTCAAGCTAAAAACCTACAAAATAAATGATTTTGATTTGCTCTTTTTATTTCGTAGAAAAATAAGACAGTCCAGCTGAATATTCGCTGGATACTAACTTCACTGTTTAGGAAGCATTCGTTGATTCCGGGTCAACATTCTTTCTCCGCTTAGCTATTTTAAATTTCAAACAATTTGACTTTTTCGAGCTTAGCACGGAAAAGAATTTGAAATATTAACTGACTTTTGTGGTACACAATTGGTAGTAGTGTGTCTTACATCATGAAATTCTGCAATTTTAAGGCACAAAGGAACTCGTTTCTAATCGATTAGTTTTGTAAGCCGTAAATGCGACCTCGTCGACCAATCACAAGAGAATCTGGCAGGCTTTATTTCTATTGGTTTTTAATAACAATGGCGAAGACCAGTGATCCAGCCGCGATTTTGGTGTGGATTTTAACCGGAACCCTTAGTAGCTGGAAATCAGTCTTGCGTCTCCCTTCGCAAGTGTATATAGTCAATTGAAAAAACGTTGTCGGGTCTAAAAACATAGAACATAGAAGCTGAGACCGAAATGGTGCATGGGATCGGTGAATAATTATATTCTGATTTATTCATTTACGCTGCAACCGATAAAGATGTGAAGCCAAACGGCCCGCCAACGCAGGTCCTGAACACGCTTTTGGCATTTTGCATCGAAGGCAAAGCGTAAATGAATAAATCAGAATGTAATTATTCATATCCCATGCACCATTTCGGTCTCAGCTTTAATGACCCGACAACGTTTCTTGCAGTTCTTCGTCCTCGATACGTCCTCGAATATTACCCTGCGTTGGCCAATAACAAGCGTTTGAGATTGATTGGGGTAACCTTTCTTAACCTTTCTGCGTTTTGTGTCGTACAAAAAAACGAAGAATCTTCCCAGACCTACGCCACGCTGAGGAATAATGACATAGACATAGATTTTATTAGGCACCTGAATGACATTTTTAGTTACAATTAAGAAGTTAAAACTTGTATAAAGGTGCCAGCTATCTACAATAACCTTAAATGGCTAGCCTAGGTAGATAGCTGGAATAATGAGTCAATAAAGACCGGCATTTAGGATTACTTTAGATGTATCAATCATTCATGTTGTTTTACTGCAGGCTTTGCTGTTCAATCTCAATAAACCATTCACCCTTGGCTCTGGTAGTTTGACCTCTACAGAGGATTTGATGATTGATTGCTTTGTGTCAAGTTTTCGAAATAACTACAGGAATAGCCAGCACTTCGATCCTTGTCTAGCAACATCTTCACCTGTTATATTTAATTATGTGTATATTAAGAGCGTTTACTTAATAGTTACTGAGGTAAGACCATCTGATAGTATAAAATAGTCTGTCATTTGTTTGCACATACATCCTTTGCCTTCATGCTATGCTGTTTGATGTATACCTTATATTGCTGTTTATTTGCTAACATTCCTAGTTTCCTGTCTTCTTTCCTTCTTCCTTTGATGCTTCCTTCCTGATGGTGGGCTTGGGACTTTCTAGGGCAAAGTGGTATTGACAGAGAAGTGCCGGTCTACATTCTTAACACTCATTTATGTTTTGCATGTGGTTTGTTAACAGCCTCCTTTAGGATGGTGGCCCACAGCAGACGTCTTGTACCCTAAGGCACAGCAAATTCGAGCCATATTTTTAGTAAGTTATCATGGTTGTTGTTATCACAAAAATAGGTTATGATACATGCAAACGCCCATTAAAATGATTGTATATAATTAATTTAAAGATCTTGATGTGAAAGAACACATGAAAACAAACCTTTTTAAGGGCTAGACCAGAGTTTACATCTTAAGTAAAATATATATTTTTGAACATGCATTACATTTATTCTGCCAGGACCGTTGATTGCATTGTAATGATTATGTTAGAAGCAATATTCAGACACTTCGCCTTCCTTTTCCACACTAAACTTTGATTCATTTTATGATATCATGCTCAAAGCCATCAATTGTAAAAATATATCAGTTTCAGTTTGTCTTCTCTGTGAATATATGTGGACAAAATTTCATTAACTTAGAATATTACTATCTCATACTATCGTTCTTACAATGTTTTCATTTGTTAGCATGTTCTGAATAAAATAACGAATGCAGAACAAGACGCTCAACAATCAAGACTAAGCCAGGTATGTTATTTTGGTGATTTATAGGATAAAACGTCTCGTACAGTGTGGGATAGCTTCTCTTGCCCCCCTAGCTACCAGTGTTAAGACTGGAGTGAAAAAGAGGAAGGGGAGTATTAACAAAATAAGTGCAGCAGAATCAAATTCACCAAATTAATATTTTGCTTACTCTCTGTATACCACATCTGTTCTATCAGACATTGCCCTATCAAATGCGTTATAAATGACCCTTTTTGTAGTCAACAGTTTGTATATCTTTGTAGATCTATAAAGTGAAAGATATTCACAAGAGAGGACATAAAGAAGATGACTGGCCATCAGGGCGACGAGACAAAGAACTTTTACTTTGCTTAGTACGATTGTTCCACGCAGATCCTGTCTTCGCATTTCACGTAAGCCGCACCCACTTTTGTGCCCTCTACTCTTGAATAGGAAGTGTAGATTATCCCCAAGGGTCCATAAGACTTAAACAAGACAAGATGGCTTTTTAATATACCAACACTCCCAGAACCCTTTGTAGTATCTTCTTTTGGTACGGTGTGCCAGTTTCACAACCTTGTTCCCAGGGCTTTCCCTTCTCGATTTTTTTCAAAATGGCGGCGCGTTGCCAGTTTCAAAAAGGATTTTGATACTTTAGTTATGACACATCATAATCACAATCACAATCACATCACATCAAAAGGGTATTTGTCATGATTGACATTGGTGAAGACTTAGTTAAACCTGGTTGATAGATTTACCAGCCTTTGCCGGTCATCAGGCTGTAGAACATTGAGAGAAGTCTTGTCGAGAATAATTGATGTGTGGTTTCCTTTGTGTAAGCTCCTAAACGGTACTACATCGTACGATATTGATTGCAGAATCCTGACGCTCCAGGATGGGACATCCAAAAAAGCTCCTCACAAATTATAATGGGTCTTGTGAATCGAGTACTTAGTAACTCTGGGACGTCAGACACCAACGAAGAAGCCGCAAAGGTTAGTTGCATCATCATCTTCACCACCACCACCACCATCATCATCATTATCATTATCATCCTTGTGCTTGTTGCAGACTCTTCGCTGCTTCTTCCAAGCAGACACTGTAGAAATGTGGAACCCTGTTGCTCCAATAGCGACTTTTTGGGAAATAAGGTTTGGCTTTTTCTAGTGATTTCTAGACATATAGAGTTGGTTCAAGGGAGCACGGTAGAATGTCGTTAGTACGCGCGCGGTTGACCGGGCTTCCTGTGATTTTTGTTTCTGCGCGCTTCGGCACCTACGACATGAGTTCCGAAGATAGTACGAGCGTTGTAACTCTGAACGAGCTCCAAAGGAGCGAGCTCATCCCTTCGGGACTCGTTCGGAAGTTACCGGTATTTCGTTCGGCTTTGAGCACAGGAAACCCGGCTAAATTCGAAGCGGACAAATCACAGAAAGCCCAGTCAAAATTTGACAAGCGCGCGCGCGTACTAACGACATTCTGCCGTGCTCCCTTGGTTGGTTAGAAATTCAGGTATCAGGTATACAGTATCTGTCACTTGCAACCATGACTGACAGCATAGAATTAAAAAATGGAGTATGTACCTATGGTTTGTGTAGGTATACATGTGTTCTCATCATTGTTTAATATATTGTATTTTTTCAGCTCTAACGTATTTGTAGCAATATCAGATATATTGATCAATCAGACAACCAAGAGTACTCAGTTACTAAGATATCTAAAAGAGCTTATTCGCTGTAAGAATGAATTCCTTTCCAAGCATAAGGTATGGTAGGTCGTTAATTTCTCAGTTTCCTCCGTTTTACGTTTCTTTAAACCCCGATGTTTTGCGATACTGAATTCTCATGTTTCTAAGCTTCATGCAATATGTTACCAAATGGTCTTAGTAACAGTAAAGAGATTACTATTCGTAGACTAGAGACCACAGATTTGAGTTTCATTGGTGTCGTTTACTATACACATTTCGGCAACACATTTGCCATCTTCAGTAGCGAGGAGATTTTACAATAATAACCTATTTATACTTAAGGAATATAAAACGCGCGCGCATGTCTCTGTTCTGTGATATAAACACGATGGAAGATGTAGAGCAAGAGAAAAGCAAGCTTAGGAACACGAGGCGCGGCCGAGTGTTTCTCTTGCTTTTCGAGTGCTCTACATCTTCCAGAGTGTTTATATCACAGAACAGAGACATAAGCGATCGTTTTATATTACTTTTATAAAATATTTTCCACGCTTTTTGAGCGAGCCATGTTACTCTGTCCTCTGCTATAAACATGGTAGCCAGCCAATCAGCGCGCGCGTTATATTTCAAATATTTTATACTAAATTATATGAACAATAGTCAAGAAAGAAAAGGAAGGTTATTGTACTATTTTTAAGTTGACATGCTTTAGCTGTTGATTAAGAGATGGTCTCAACCAACTAATGTGTAACGCTTCTTTGATTTTTAAATCTGTGGTCTCTAGTCCACGAATTTCTAAGCTTTAGTTAAAGAAGACTACGGGAAGTGTCTGCCTAGTTACATCATTTCCAGTATTCGAAAAAAACGGTCAATGTAATTAACAAATTGAAGATGGTTTTGAGTTGTCTGTCCTCTTATTGACACACTCTTGACGTCATAAAATGTTCAAAACTTTGCAGTGAAACCATTCGCTGCGCTCGTGATTCCACTTGAGTTTTGAACATTTTATGACGTCAAGAGTGTGTCAATAAGAGGACAGACAACTCAAAACCATCTTCAATTCGTTTTTTACAACAATTATTTGAGATAAAAGTTAAAAAATCCTTTTCAAACGGGGCAACAGAACGAGCGCGCGCGCTGAAACGCGTCAGCAGTGTGTCTGTCCTCTTATTGACACACTGCAATCAACCAATCAGATCGCGAGATTAGTATCAAGTGTTGTAAAATCATGTATTGCATGAGATATAAAATATAAACACCATCCATTGTCATGGTGGGTTTCATGTGTTACGGGACATAATTTTGGTCAGTTTTGGGAATGTTAAAATATCATTAGCATTTTCTAATATTTCATGATAATGGGTATAGTAAATTGCGTGCAGTTGTTGAACTCAACTGTTGCTCCTTTTAATGATAACTTATCAACGAAGTTTGTTTGAGGTCAAAGTCAGAGTCATCATGTCTTACCATCGACCAGGTCAGAGACACCATGTCTCACCATTGACTTTTAACTTTGACCAGGAAGATTAAACTTTAAACAACAGCTGTTGACTTTGACCCTCAACTGTTGATCGTACCAGTCAGTCCGCGTTGCGCAGTAGAAGACTTAATCTGGTTAATTATAGATTGGCACACCCTTATTATTGCCTAAAAGACTACATGCTTAAACCTATTCGCAAGTGGGTTGTCTATGATTAACACCTAGATTCTGTTGCGCAAATCTTATCTTTATATTTGGTGTTATCCTTACCTCCCAATCAATTGCTGAATGATTCTTCTTATAACTAGTTATTTTATGAAAAGTACCTTAGTTCTGTACGCCCATTTCTATTAGCATATTCAAATGTAATATTCATGTAACCAGAAACCGGTTTTAATCAGAGTAAGCCTTAAATAGAGCGCACACAAGATAGTCAGAGTTGACTTAGTTGTCAGTTACTGTAAACTGTAAGCTGAGCCAAGACTAATAAACGACCTGGTACTGCTTAACATCCGAGCGGTCCCCGTTAACTACACTGGTTAACACATGTACATTGCAGCTGTGTTTTGTTAGTTGCATTTGTGTTTCTTTTCAAGGTGCATTTTGGTTCATGTTCTGATGTCGTTAACTAATTTGTTATAAATGTACAGGATCACGCATCGACCGGCTGTCATATTCCCGTCTGTTCTTTAGCTCACAATAAGCTGGAGGTATGTAAATAAATAGATTTGTTATATACCAACTGTCAAAGTCAATTTTTCCGTGCTCTGATTGGGCGAGAGCGCATCACGTGAACGTCAACAAATTTTGCTGTTTCCCCAGCAACAACTCTCAGCGGGCAACAGTGAGTTTTATTGACCGGTAATAACAAAACCGGAAGTTGATTGAGCTTTGAAGGCGGCAGCGCGCGTTTACAAATTCATTCATGAGGCAAAACTCGTGTTTATTGTCAAACTTTTAAGAACAATATACAACATTTATTCCGAGAAAAAGATGATAACCAACCAGGAATGTCACCAAAAGAGCTGCTACTATGCTCCGAAAATCTATGTGTGAAAAAAGGTCAGTTTTGTGTGAATTTTGATTAAAAACTTTAACTGTAGGCAGCGACGTTTTGCTTTATATTTTGTTCTTTGACAGTTGGTATATAACAAAACACTTATTGACTGAGACATCGGGAAAGCAGCATGTTTTGTGGTCCCGAGACCGCCAATGTTTCCCTCGGCTCCGCCTCGGGAAACATTGGGGATCTCGGGACCACAAAACATACTGTTTCCCTCGGTCCCAGTCAATAAGTGTTAAATATTACTACCCTGAAGTGCTTTTCAGCCACAGACACTCCATTCTCACTACCACTACATCCAATATGCTAGCACACTCGACTCAAGTGTTGATTTTTGCTGAGGGAGGAAAAACTGAACCCTGAGAAAAAAAAACTCAAACAAACTAAATTTACATACGGGCCAAGCCAGGAATAGAGCCCGGATGTGAAGAGTAGACCGAAACCAATCACTGAATGAGATCAATCATCACTAGACAGTTTATTGCCTACAGTATCACAAGACTGTTCATTTATTAGAGCATAATGTCTTGGTGAATATATCGCTCTGCAGGAAGTGTTTCTGACGTATTTATGGAGCTCAGACATGAATGCAACCATGATTGCTTTATCGTGTTTTGGTCATCTTTGTGAAGAACTCGATATTCTACAAAGCTCTGAAAATATTGCCGAACTACAAACTTCTTCCAATCTTAACGTTATGAGTGAACTTGCCGCAGAGGCTACACGGTTTGCTGCAGGTGAGGATGTGAAAACTGTTTGTTCTTCTGTTTATCAGTTTAACTTCCCTTCTTTATGCGCCATATTTTGTTAGTTATCTGTCTGTCCTTATCTCTCTCCTGTCTTTCTGCCTGTCTGTAAAGATGTTAGCCTTCTATGCAGCCGCTCCTTTGTGGGGATACGCGTCGCGTGACACAAAGGAGCGGCTGCATAGGAGGCTATAAAGATGTCCATTGCTAAAAAAAACAGTACTGTAAATAGAACATTCTTGTTCAGGTCGGGCTGCGTTGCAAAAGAAGATCATGGCACTGCTACGTCAGTTTGATAGACAAACACCAGGAAACGTACAGGTTCGTAGCACGAGAAATCCTAGTGGGAGTGGGCCACCAAAAAGGAACTTTTTTCAATCCCATTACAAGGGATATATTAAGAACAGCCTGAGGATAGCAATATGTTTTTTTACCTACGTCTGGGGAAAATAACTAGGGGAGTTCATCTCGCGCTACAGCGGTAATGGGGGTATGGTTTCATCATCGAACTAGCTGAGCTATTCAGTTTAGCAACAATGACGTCACGCAAATTGAGGAAAAAGTCGACAAGAGATAAAGTAAATCAATTCAAAGTTCATCAAATTTCTTACAAAAAGGTTTACAAATATCCATTTACAAAAAAACGTTTAGTAATTTTTGTAGTTACTGGCTTGAAAAGCCAGTAATCCACTTTGTTATATACCAACTGTCAAAGTCAATTTTTTCCGTGCTCTGATTGGGCGAGAGCGCATCACGTGAACGTCAACAAATTTTGCTGTTTCCCCAGCAACAACTCTCAGCGGGCAACAGTGAGTTTTATTGACCGGTAATAACAAAACCGGAAGTTGATTGAGCTTTGAAGGCGCGTTTTTTCATTCATTCGGACATGCATGAGGCAAAACTCGTGTTTATTGCCAAACTTTTAAGACCAATATACAACATTTATTCCGAGAAAAAGATGATAACCAACCAGAAATGTCACCAAAAGAGCTGCTGAACAATTCTCCGAAAAACTGTGTGAAAAATGGTCAGTTTTGTGTGCGACGTTT
The DNA here is from genome assembly GCA_029948255.1 of Telmatactis stephensoni. Taxonomy (NCBI): domain Eukaryota; kingdom Metazoa; phylum Cnidaria; class Anthozoa; order Actiniaria; family Isophelliidae; genus Telmatactis; species Telmatactis stephensoni. The sequence goes on along the minus strand of JALIZF010001237.1, from coordinate 92,492 downwards.
TGCTTTTTATTTTGTTCTTTGACAGTTGGTATATAACAAAACACTTATTGACTGGGACCGAGGAGCCTCGGGAAACATTGGCTGTCTCGGGACCACAAAACATACTGTTTCCCTCGGTCCCAGTCAATAAGTGTTAAATGTCATTGTCTGTGTAAGAAAGTCCGTAAACTTTCGGAAGCGCGATATTTCGAAGTGAGAGCGAAAATGTGTCGAGTCCGAGGTTTGCCCGATGTCCTTAAGGTCGGTTTTCATCATCAAAAAGCGATTTTTTGGAAAAATATGTGACGTTGATAGTCAGTAATTGTCAGGCTTGTATTAAGTATCATTGATCGTTCGTGGTTGGTCATCTTTATTTGTGTAATTTGTTTGTAAAGAACATATGTTTGTATTATTTGTATAATTTATTTAATCTTTATTTTGAAGGCCGTATGCTAGAAAACTGTAATAGGTTAATGCGCCTCCCTCCTTAAATAAAGTTATTGCATTGCATTGCATTGCATTGGTCAATCCACGAGTTACTACGCCATTTGCGGGTTGATAATTTTGATTGGTTGAGAGCAATCGCACGATGCCTTCTCAGCCAATCAGCAATAGGGCTGCAAATGTATTTGCGGCCCGTCAAATTCAATTTTCGCTGCGGCGCGTTTCAAGAGGGCAATGTATTATTTGGCCTAGTATATTGATGATAATTTATGCTTTAGGCTTGGGAAAACACCTACACAAGATGGCAGAAAATGACATTTGGACTAGTCAACTACGGCAGAGATGACACTTCTGGTTCAATGGCTGCACAGTATATTCAGTCTGTACGCAAGAGAACTGGATCCAGTTTACCCAGATTTTCTTCAAATGACATCCAGGTAAAATATGCCTGTTTGTTTTAACTTTTTGTCTTCATAGTGTAGATTTCGTATGAGTGTGAAAAGGACCGCGCCGTGCCGTGACCGTGTCAGTACCGTGTTTCCTATCAAAACACTCGAACATTCTGCCGTAACCGCGTCGCGACCGTGCCGCGGCCTTTTCACACTCATACGAAATCTGCACTATTGTCTGGATGGATTTGAGGTATAGCAGCCCTCTTTTAGGGAGAGGAGAAAGAAGTCAGTATGTCGGTCTTTTGGTTGTTCAGTCGTTCAGCATACCTGGACGGTGGCAGCATACCTGGACGGTGGCCAGCATACCTGGACGGTGGCCTTGAGGACGGCGCGCGTCGACAGTCACCTTGTTTTTACGATGGTTTCTTTCCGAGATGCACAGGATATGTCAATACTAGCTTTGTTCGATGATATGATTTCAGAAAATGATTATTTGCTTAGAACTTTATGACTTGAATACTTCTAAACATCTTACAGTGGAACCACTATGATTCCTCAGAGCTCATTACATGAATGGACGTACATGACAGGCTTTTTGTGTTCTCTTGGTGTCGTGTGTTTGACAACATACCAAACTTTAAGGTACCTAAATGTCTTAAGGTGGCTCGTTACTATTTATTGGAGCAATAAATAGTAACGGTCCACCTTAAATATTGTATAACACAACTTAACTTTAGATCATACATTGTGTTTATAAGTTTACAATAGTTTTAATAAAATGAATAAACCGTTAGTAGAGTTATTTTACGTTACAGCAAGATCGCGAAGATCTTAAAAGGGTTGTTGAAAGAGGAAACGTATGAATTCTGTATAAAAAAGACAAACGGTACCATGGTAACGGCATGTCCGGGGTTTTAGCCTAATTGTTTGTCTGTTTGTTTGTTGTTGGTGGTGTTGTTGTTGTTGTTTTGTTGTTGTTCCTGTAGTTTTTTTTCTGGCATCACAAGATTTGTATTAGTATTACAGAACAGTTTTGGATTCTTGGGATTAGAAGTGAAATGAAATAGAAGAAAAATAATTGAGTATTTTCTTCAATGCTTTGTTCGTTTTATAGACGCTACAGTCGTGCTTTGCCATCAACCATCCAGACAAACTCTGAAACGAACTCCCAAGATACCTCCAATGTTGCAAGGTTAGATTAAAACTCTAGAGTAATTAGCCACAGTTCCGACATCTCTATACTAGTAGCCTGCGTCAGGGCTGGCCCTTATCCTAATCTTGACCCAGATTGCAAAATTTAGACAATTCTACCTCTCTAGCAATGACAGTGTGTATTTTTCGACTAAGCTCAAACAATTCAGTCCTAGTTTTGATTGTAAAAAGAACGCAAAATACTGTACTAGTTGTCTTAAGACAATTCATAAAAGTTTCCTCTGGCCATGTGGTGACCGTATTTAGAGGTTTTCAACAATATTCAATCCATTTACAGTTAATTTGTGATCTATTTTCAGGTTCCTGAAAGACTTGCTTAGTTTGTTGGTTTGTAGCAATGAAAAGCTTGGAGTTCAGGTGAATACTGTGTCTTTCTTCCCGCAGGAATAATGCTGAAAAATGAAAATAATATTTTTCCATGTTTTATTTTTAGATTCGTAAAACTGTCAACGAGTTGATTGGTTCTCAATTAAGCCCAACATTATACCCACTGTTATTTGGTGAAATCAAGAATGTCTTGAAGACGTTTTTCAATGCTGCTGGACAGGTTCGTTATGGTGTCAATACTGTTTAACTGTTCTAACCAACTGGACTTACCTAACGCCGTTGTCTTTGATTTTTCCAAAGGTGATCGTGCAGGACTCCAACACTTTATTTGTGGACCAGGTAAATACGATATAGACCACCATTAATATATATAAATATTTATTTCAAAAAAGGTTGACAGGGCGAACGGCGATCGGCGATTGGTGGTTGCACAACCAAAAGGAACTGTGGTCACGCTATTAGACCGCTGTCCGGCGCGGAGATATGAATCGCTTATCGACCACTTTGTCCGGTATTGCTTGGTTATTTAATGAATAAAAATGAAGCAGTTCGATTCTTGTTAGCCCAAATTTCCTTTCGGCCCTGCAATCACCCGAATTGCCGATTGTCATTCGCCCCGCCAACCTTTGAAATAGCACAAAGTTTTTAATTAGTTATTTGTCGTTGCTAGGTGATAATGATAATGAAACATATCCTGGGCAACAAAGAACAAACAGAAACCTTTCAGCCAGGAAACGTAGAAGCAATGATCCTCACTTTAGTCAGGTACTTTAATCCTCTGAACTTACAGGTTGGTGAACAAAGTGGAACCTCTCGATAATGATACCTCACAATGTAGGTATTCGTATATTCCCCGCGGCATTGAAATCTCCCCCCTCTTTCTTCTTTGTTTGTTTGTTTGCTTGCTTGCTTGTTTGCTTGCTTGCTTGCTTGTTTGTTTGTTTGTTTGTCTGTTTGTTGTCTGTTTGTTTGTCTGTCTGTCTGTGTCTGTCTGTCTGCTTGTCTGTCTGCTTGTTTGTTTGTCTGTCTGTCTGTCTGTCTGTCTGTCTGTCTGTCTGCCTGCTTGTCTGTCTGCTTGTTTGTTTGTTTGTTTGTTCAGGCACATGGAAGAATTCATCAGAACTGAATATACTCATATATTTTATACATTCTGCATCTTTTACTTAGATTCTAAGGACGCTTGTGATTGGCCCGAATACTCGTGTCAATTATTGGCTTATCTTAAAAGGCCTTTATTGGCAATAATCAAAGTACATAGTCTCGTAAACTGAGAAAATCCAATGAAATAAAACTTGTAGATCTGGGCCCGGTTGTTCGAAAGCCGATTAGCACTAATCCGGGATTAACTCTAAAGAAAACATTCGGAGATAATCCTGGGTTAACGCTAATCCACTTTCGAACAACCGGGCCCTGCTTTTCACGGACAAACCTTAGACATTCTAAGGAAAATATCAACGCTAAATCACATTGTCCTGCATTGTGTAATTGGATCATTTCTGTTGTCTGGTTTCAACTGACATGTTTTTCGACACTACAACGCAACGCAGCGCAATGCAATACAATGCAATGCAATGCAATGTAATGCAATGCAGTGCAGTGCAGTGCAATGCAATACAATATACAATGCAATGCGATGCAATGCAATACGATATACTTAACAATTAGACCTCGAGGCCGAATGGACTACGAGTCAATAGCCCATGAGGCCGTAGGCCGAATGGGCTATTCAAACTCGTAGTCCATGAGGCCGAGAGGTCTAATTGTTTTAGTATTCACCAACATATTGGGCCAAAGGTGAATGAGACTAAACAAAACAAAGAGAGAAAAATGTTTTATTGATATTATTACTCGCGCTTCCTCTCAACTCGGGCTATCACCAATAGCCCGAGGTTAGGGAGCCAATCAGAATGCAGGATTTGTAATAGCCCTTATGTTGGTGAATACTAAAATGCAATAGCCTGCGTTGCCGTATCTCAAAGGAGGCGAGGGAAGGAAAGGAAGGGGGAAGGAGGGGGGACTGAGGAGAAGGGAAGGCAAGGGCCGCCGAGACATTTTTGTCAGCCAAGTAAGATTTCAAAGCGTGTTGCTCTCGATTTTAGATTGATATTTAGGCCTAGTGCAAACGTCGCATCTCACATGTGCTGAATTCAATGCAAATGAAATGATAATGAGTAGAAACAAAAGATTTGACTAATTTGCATTGAATTCGGTACATGTGAAATGCGACGTTGGAATTAGGCCTTAGTAGCTTTATGTTCTCATCCACTGCCGATTCCGCCATCTTGTCCATCAAGAACATTAACATTTCAACGCTATGGATTTTGACCAATAGAAATCACAGGCAGCCCAGGCTCAGCTCCTGAACATTATTGCTTCGCGGTTGCGTTCAACGTGAAAGGTTGTGGATTCGAATCTCGATGGATTCGCTCAACTATTTTTTACCCTCTGTTTTTTTTTTACTGTTGATTCCTTTACACTTATACATGCCTTTTATCAATAACTTTTAATTTTTTTAAGCGTTTTTTATATTTTTTCTCCCCTAAAAACCCTCTAAAGGTTTTTCGAACCCACAACCTTTCATGTTGAACGCAACCGCGAAGCAATAATGTTCAGGAGCTGAGTCTGGGCTGCCTGTGTAGAAATACGAGCACGCTGGTATGCGCGAGTAATCGAAAAACCTGGGGTTTACCGTCAGGCTCTCCTTTTTTCTCCCCAGTCCCCCTCCCCTTTTCCCTCCTTCCCCATTCCCTTCCCTCCCCTCCCCTCCTCTCCCCTTGAGAGCCGGCAACGCAGGCTAATAGTGCAATGCAATTTTATCTCAAAAATATTACAAGAGAATAAGGTGAGACCCAGCAATCTACTGAGCTCTTTTAATTTACTGTTTGTGACAGAGTATTACAAATATTGTAAAAAATATCTGAATACTGTATTTGTCTTAAGAAATGTCATAAGCCTACCTTCAGGACAGACAGTTTTGCCCCGCTCTCCAGACTTCCAGTATCGGTATTAGGGAGGTTCCACTTTATAGGTTTGCACGTAGTGGGAGTAGGAGTCACCAATATCGACCAAGCCACACTTGCCCATCTAGTCTTTACGGTCGAGTATGCAGACAGCTCTTGTAGTAGACTTGCTCCAAGTCTCGCTCGTTAATTTTTTCTATTGCTTGGGCTCCCTGTGGTGTATTTTGGATTTCAAATTACGACACAGGAAGCCCAAGAAATATAAAATGACGAAGCCCAAAACAACGGAAAAAATTAACGAGCGAGACTTGGAGCAAGTTTAAATCTATAGGCCCTTGTGCATTAAGGTTTACCATGAGGAAGCAAGAAAGGTAGAAGTGACATCAAACGTGTTAAAATGTGTTTAAAATTCTAGGTATGTCCGCAATCTACCATTAAGTGTGCAATCATTACGGATCAAAACCAAACTGTGCAACCTTGTAGACATGGTAAGATGTTGTCTAAAATCGTAAACGTAAAATTTCGAAAAAACTTTCTTTGTTCCTTCACAACAGAAACATTGCTCCTCACCCCGACCCCCCCCCCCCCCCCCTGTCATCAACCCGATGCATGTTCACCTCAGTCCCAACCCCAGCCACTAGCCTTCCCAGAATAGAAGAACTCACGGAAAAAAATACATTATTACCTTTTTTCTTTAACTTAGTTAATGTTTAAATATTGACGTCTTTACAAAGTCTTTCTTTTGGCTACTTGCCTAGAACGTTTCTGCGGTTTTCTAGGTTGTTTTCACGCGTAGCGTCTTTTCTTGTCAGTAGTTTCACAATATCAGCTTCTTTTTTAGCTTTTAACTACTCGCGCTGGCTGAACTGACAAAATATCCTTCTTCGATTGTTTGGGTCCTCACTCTGGAACCAAATTTATCAACTCTATCGACCAACAATAAGCTAGTTTTATTATATGGCACAAACTACTTCCGGTGAATTTGCGCGCTTTGATTGGCTGTTTGACGGGCGAGATCCATTTTGGAACATAAAGCTAACCTGCACACCTCCCCGACCCATGAAAGCCGTTTCCCTCCCTCCATTTGTACACAAGCCCGTCACTCAAATGAACTTACCAAAATTAAGGTGACGTTATTTAAACCCAGTGCGTATTTCCACATTTTTACATTTTTTTCAAGGTATTTTTACAAATAGCATTTTGTCACAAAGAGTTAATAATGTGCATTGTTTCATAGCCCAGATGGACGGGATAACTCTTGTTTTCTTTTCTCTGCGGGCATTAAGAACAAGAGAGTTATCCCGGCTATCTCTTTTCTTTGCTTTTGACAGCTTGTCTTTTTTATTAATACTGTTTTCAGTTTCCTGAGTAACTTTTCCTTCTCAGGTTATGACAAGAAGAGAAGAACTGCTTTTCCACCAGGAAATGAAATTCAGAAACAAACTGGTTGAGTACTTAACGGACTGGGTATTGCTGTCTGACGAGAAAAGACAAAAAATGCCACTGGATTTGGCTGTTTTGTCCAAGTACGAGGTTTCCTTAATTTGTTGTTGTTGGTGTTGTCGTCGTCGTCGTTGTCAAAGCTTTGCAAAACTTTTACTTAGTTCTCTCGTATCTTCTAGTGTTTAGCCCTGCTTTTCGAACTCGGTAGAACTATCTCCAACAGAAATCAATTTCCCTAGGACCGCTGTTGAATCTGCTATCTTTGGTTTGCAATCCTGATGTTTCGAAAAGTTGATCCGGCATTTTGCTTTATTTAGAGACAGCTGTACAAAATTGTTCCCTTCATGAATAGCAAATACAAACACAATTCCTAGACTGTGTTTGCTTAAAAGTTATAAAAACTGCATGAGCTAAGAACGAATTAGTTATCTTGTTCCATTTTTCTGTCACCAGTGAACTAGATGCAGCGGTAATGAAGGCTATTGCATCTTTATTGGCCAGTCTTCCTCTCCAACCTGAAGACATAGAAACAGACTTAGTGGAAGCCAAATCTCAACTTTTTCTAAAGTAGGTCCCACTTAATTATTATTGAAGGCTACAAAGCAAATAATAATCAAAAGTAAATGAATGATAATACTTTGAAGAAGAAGAAGAAGAAAAAAGAAAGAAAGAAAGAAAGAAGAAAAGAAAGGAAGAAAGAAAGATATTCATTCATTCAATAATCTTCCCTCCCTCCCTCCTTCCCTTCCTTTCTTCCTTCCTTCCTTTCATTCGCTCATTCGTTCGTTAATTAATTAATTAATTCATTCATTCATTCATTAATTCATTCATTTATATATTTGTTATTCCAGGTATTTTACTTTGTTTATGAATCTGATGAGTCGCTGCAAAGAGAAGTACCTATCTGAAGCTACAGGTGGAGAGACACACCTTTCAGCGTCACACTCACTGCATCAAAACACTATTCTAGCAATGTCGAACTTACTCAATGCTAATATCGACACAGGACTCATGTACGCCATAGGTAAGACACGTTTACTAGAGTATAACTGAAAGGGCCTGGGAAAAAGTCTGAGTCGAAGATGAGATTTAAACCCATCACCATTCGTATTGTAGTTGGAGTGAGGTTGCTCACGAACGAGTCTGTAGTAGGGAGACTTGTAGGTTGAAATCCTATCTGTTTGTTTGTTTGTTTGTTTGTTGAAAATACGTGATTGTAACTGATCTAAAAACGTAAAGCGTAAAGATGTTGTTAGATCCGAATAGATCTGGCAATTAGTAACTGACAACGAGTACGCGAAGCTGAGATCTTTCGACTCCACACCAACTTCTTTCTACTGCCTTCCAAAGATTCACAAAGTACAGCTTAAACCCTTAGACCACCATTACACGCTTGCAGATAACTCAATAGTAAACAACAACAACAACAACAACTACAAACCCTCAATAGTTGCATTGGGTCTTCCACCTATGCATTGTTACCCACCTATGGAACAGTTACATTGGGTCTTCCACCTATGAAGCCCAATGGCTTCCGTACACACGCAAGATCGTCACCGTGAAGTGAAGTTCGGGAACATCAGTCATCCAATTGTAACGTGCTCGCTCGTTGCAAATTCTTTACACAAGTTGACTTGTTTTCATGAAGACTACGTACAGGAGTAGTCGAAAATTCAGTTTTTGTTTGTTTGTTTGTTTGTTTGTTTGTTTGTTTTCAAAAAGTGTCTATTTAACGATTATTTAACAATTAGACCTCGAGGACGAATGGACTACAAGTCAATAGCCCTAAGGCCTATGGTCTTTTTCAAGGCTCGACTTGCAAAATCTCCTAACTAATTCTAGTAGACATTTTATTTATTTTTTATTTGTTTTTATGTCATTTACTTTTTAATGGAATTCACGCTGATCCTAATCGGTCAAATAGAGAGATGTACATTCTCGTTAAAATCCTGAGAAATCATTGCAAAACGCAGTCCAGCGTTTTACAGTGTCTTTCTGTCTGTCTGTCTGTCTCTCCTCTCTCTCCCTCTCTCCCTCTCTCCCTCTCTCCCTCTCCCTCTCTCTCTCTCTCTCTCTCTCTATTTCTTTTTCTTTCTTTTCTTGTCCCCAGGACTTGGTTATCACGAGGACCTTCAGACAAGAGCAGTATTTATGGAGGTTTTAACTAAAATTCTACAACAGGTAGGGTACAGTAAAGATGATGTTTATATGCACAACTAGAAACTATGACAGTTGCCTGTCTGTCAGCCTCAAGTGCAGGCTACACAGTTTAGACAGTGGTCTAAGTTAATAACTTGCAACGTGCAATCGGGTTAGGTAGTTAAGGTTATGGTCAGTTCCTGACCATTGTGTTAATGATTAAACTAATAAGTATTCTATTTCTAATGGTGAATGTGGTGTAATCGAGAGTCAATTCCTCTTCAGGGAACAGAATTTGACAATCTAGCAGACACAGTACTTATGGATCGATTCGACAAACTTGTTGAACTAGTGACATTAACTAGTGAGAAAGGAGAGCTTCCTATTGCGATGGCCTTAGCTACTGTTGTACCATCACAACAACTTGTAAGTTATGTTAAGAATGCAACTTGTAAGTTGCTTCACAGGAAAAAAATGCCAATTCCCAGCTTGGGGCAAACATGGGGCTTCCCTGAGGCTAACCAGGAAATCCCTGTGAATCTGTTCTATTTTTACAATTTTGGTTATTACAGATTTCCGTATCCCTAGTAAAATAGAACATATTCCCAGTTTAGACCCAGGGAAACCCCAAGTTGGGAATTGACATTTTTTTCTTATGCCTTCTTTCGCTTTATGCTTGACATTTTAAAACTCAAGTATTTGTCGTGTGACTTCATTTATGTTTTCACTAGGATGAACTGGCGCAGGTTTTAGTGACTCTTTTTGACGACAAACACATGCTTTCTCTTTTACTGAAGAATGTTTTCTATGCGGAAGTAAGTATTGTACTTCAGGTGTCCGAAAACAGTTATTTTGCCTACCAACCAATAACAAATAAATGGTTTAAATATCCCTTTCCTCTGGTCGAGGACAGTTTGAGTTTTTGGTTTGTCATGACAATCGGCGTTGATTTATGCATATTATGGGGAAATCCCGTAAAACAGACTTTTAAGAATTCAACCGGGAATCGTTTCTTTCAAACAAAGAATTAAGGTGGCTCGACTGGGTTTTGTTTGAGGCGCACATCAAACTTCAATCCTTCACCAACTATTTCTTATAATATCTTTAAGATCGGACCAGAGGAAAGGGAATTTTAAACCGTTTATATGTTATTGGTTGGTGACCTAAAAAACTGTTTGCAGACACCTTAACCCAACGTAACCAAGGTCGATCTTACACATCCCTTACCAGGCATGCATGAACATCATTGGCTATGAAATGAATACCAAAACCAGTACCCAAAAATTGTTGCCGGGTTTCAGCAACGATTTCAAAACCAATCAATCGTGAAATATAGGTGTTTTAAAACCCATGTTGTACTCGATGGTTTGATTTGCTAATTATTCTTGTCTAGGTTCGTAACGCTGAATCGATGCACATTCTATTTCGTGGCAATAGTTTGGCTAGTAAAGTCATGAGCTGCTGTTTCAAGCTTCACGGAACCAATTACCTACATTCGTTATTAGGACCCCTCATTGTAAACATGTGCAAAGAAGATGCAACTTATGAAGTCGATCCCGAGAGGTAGGTGCGGGAACCTTACGGGATTTTTACCGCCCTCATTCTTGTTCCTTATCGAAATAGAAATGTATAACCAGCCAGTGGACCTAAAGGCCTTCCCCTCTCTCCTTCCCTTCCCCCTCTCCCCTTTCCCTTAACGCAGGCTAGAAAAGCAAAACGCCTTCAAAAAGGTGAATACAATACAACAAGACTGCATACAGGGTGATTATAGCCTGCGTGCAGCCGAGGTGATTATCCAGCTGTACCAATCGCTGACCTCAAATCCTCTCAGTTTGTCATTTACTTTGGGAGTGGAATATACAGTTGTTGCAGTACTTCTGCTTGGTTGATATCTACATCAAACGCCTATACGTTATTAAATTTCTTGAGGTATTTTTTCTCGTGTTTCCCGGTGAACCCATTGTAGACTGATTCCATAAGTCGGTCCCAGTTCGCTCTCTGACGATTTTTTTTTCGCTCAAAAATCGTCAGAGAGCGAACTGGGACCGACTTATGGAATGAGTCTAAACCCATTGGCTCTCCATAGAAATTCTGTATATATGCAGTTACTTCTTTTTTAACAAAAGTGCCTTTGCTCTCGGTGAAGTATTTCATCTTGCGAAACCAAGAAAACAGTAGAAAACCAAGCTGTTTGTATTTCTTTCTTTTCAGAATTGACAAAGTCGAAAATATAGAAGAAAATCGGAATAACTTAGTAAAACTTGCTCAAGAATTTGTCAATAAAATAGCTTCTTCAGCAAATAGGTGAGTCTTCGTGTGGTCTAGTTGTAGTTGGGAGTCACTGTATTAGAATCATTCTCAGGGACTTACAAACACAAGGAATGCCATCCAGTGTCACTCGAACCCAGAATTTTTACTAACTAGTTGATTAGAAGAATTCTGGGCTGACTGAGATTTGAACCCATGACCTTCGTAATTCTAGGCCGATGATCTTCCAACTGTAAGCCCTATATTGTTGTTATTGTTATGTATGTTACAAATTGGAAGCAGTAAGTCAAATCCCAGGTCATTCTAGAATCGGAAATTCCGACCACGCAGAACTGAAAATGTAAATGCTGAATCAAACCTACATTAAAATCCTTCTTCTGGTATGAAACCAACAGAAGAATATTATAAGACATATTAATGGAGTTTGATATAATTCCTATATTTACAGTTTACCGATGACACTACGAGACCTGTGCTGCGTTTTAAGAAAGGTACGTATTTATGTAGAAATAGAAAACGCTTCTTTTACTCAACATAGCACTGCTGCCGAGTTTTCTATTTCTTTATAAAATACAATTGAAGTTTTATTTTCTTTTTTCGTTTGAGAAAGTTTGAAAATGAGCGCGCGCGTGCTGTGTGTTCTCACAGAGAACGCGTGACACGCGTCCTTTGGCCAATCAGAGCGCGCGTTATATCATAGTTATTTTGTAATGAATTATAAAGTATGGACCACATTGCATGGTATTCATGTGTTGCTGTTGTGTATGATTTAGATTGTGCACCAAAGATTTCCAGACAGGAGTTTGGCGTCAGTTGGTAGTGCGATATTTTTACGATTTATCAATCCAGCTATTAGTAAGTGACTTTGTTCAAGCAGTTAAAAGAAAATGTGTAGTACTCTAATGAATATTGGATAGGTCTTCTTATTGTCGGATTCTTGTTCCTAGTCTCGCCGCATTTATTTGGTATTGTAGACGAACCACCCAGTGAGCGATCACGGAGAGGTCTCATGATGTTATCAAAGGTATTTCTCGTTCTAATGTGGTGGTTGTTGCGTCTTGTTGTTTAGTTACGTAATAAACTATTGTTGTTCATAACCCCTTCCTTCATTTTTTGTTGATTTCTTGTCCCATTTATTATCCCTTCCGTCTATTATAATGTGCTTGTGTATTATAAAATTTCTTTCGAAGCTGATCCAACACCCTTACTTTTTGCTAGATTTTGCAGAATTTAGGAAACCACGTCCTTTACATGAAGGAAAAATACATGGAGATATTTAACGGGTTTCTAGAAGCAAATTTTGAGAAAACGAAACGGTAAAATCTTGCTTATTTAGTTGTCTTCATTATTTTTTACCCCCAAAACACTGATCAGTCGTCATATATGTATTTGCCCCAGTCGTATCTACACCACCACTATGATCGCCACCATGTACAGTCCTGACTGCTGACCTTACCTGGCCGTAGCCTCCTCCGCAGGCAACACTGTTTGCTCAGTCTCGGGTGTTGGGCTTCCTGTTTAGGTGAAATGCGAGAAGGGATAAGAAGAGTGGGTTCTCAGTCTCCGCGCGGTTAAATTAACCGTTGCAAAGGAAACCCAAGGAGGAACAATAAGGAGTTGCCTGCGGAGGAGGCTAACCTGGCCGATGTATGGTACAATTATTTGGTTTTGTGCTCTGTCAAGGTTCGAGAAAGTGAATAAAGAGACTTATCACCGTCATTGTTGATGTCCAAGCCTCTACACCAAGACCTTTGATTAACACGCCATACCTTTATCCCTCGCTACTATCCAAATGTCATTTTCTAAGTGCATCACAACAAAAATGCCCGTGATTTGATTTTAACACAATATGTTCTGTTTTCAGGTTCTTTGAGAAGATATCAGCTGATATACCCAGCAAGACCAGTGATGAGAGTACTTCCTATTCGTTCCTTAGTGACAATAGTGTGTTGACCTTACATCGATTATTGTGGGATAATCAAGAAAATATTGGTACTTACCTCGCTGCACGAAGGTAAACTTAACAAATTGAAGATAGTTTTCCATTGTCAGTACTCTTATTACTCATGGATGACGTCAAAAAATGTTCAAAACTAAAGTGGAACCACGAGCGCAGCGTCCAGTAAGGACGAGCGTGACATGTTGGCGTCAGCTATTGTCAGTACTCTTATTAACAATGGCTCTCGGCCAATCAGATTGCAAGATTTTAGTCAAATGTTGTAAAAACACTTATTAAGTAACCGCTCTGTATATATAGTAGTCAGTACTCAAAGTCGCATTCCAACTTTGTTGAGCAATCATCAAGTTTGAAGCAGCCACCTTCCCATTTCTGAAGTTGGTTGCTTGATGCAGGTTGGACTGCACTGGTCTTGCCCATAATCGTAGTGCAGATGCACAGGTTGTTAGTTTGCATTATAGCAGCACATCGCCATTACAGTCACGCCTCCCATAAGCGACCACCCAAAATGTCAAGTTAAGGCATACGGGAGATGGTCGCAAGGTTCAACTGTATATACAAACTTGATACGTTTGTAAAGGTTCTTGCATCACGTAATACAATTTATATCGTTTCAATGACAGAGAGTACAAAACCTTTGGTAGAAGGCCGTTTGAGAAGATGTCGACATTACTTGCTCAAGTTGGACCTCCTGACCAGCAAAGCATAGCATTTGACAGGAAGTATGTCATAGAACGCGAAAAGAATGTTTCCAATGGATGTCATGTTCCTGAAGATGTATTTGTTGTTTTTTTCTAAAAAGCACATTCTATTTTCAAATGTTATAGACTATCGCCCCTTGAAAGTCCAGCGTTGACCTGATTGTGTCAGGATCGGATAAAGTGATGGGACTTAAGCTCTAATTGACATGCGAGGCGGAAAAGATGGAAGAGAATAGGGAGGGGGAAGGGGAGCGGGAGAATGGGGAGATGTGTGTCAAGTAACGCTTGTCAAAATTCGGGGCGCTTTTTAAGAAAATATCGTATCTTAAATTTGCTGTCATTTTTTCTCTTATTCATCTTATAAACCGAAACTTGCTCCAATTGCTTGACTATACTGTAAATGTAAAGATATGTTACAAATGACAAAAAACAGATTTGTTAAAATGAACTTTAGCGGTAGGGATTGACTATAGGGCTTCTGTTTTGTAGATGGCCCACTGGCTCAAGGTTTGAAGAGTTCATGGCCAGACACGCAGAAAACAGCCATGATGATTTGCAAATGATTAGATCACAGAACGTCTTTTATCAGGTATTTGGGCTTCCTGTGGAAGTAGCACTAGTAATATATCCACGTGCCATGATGATTTACAAATTATTAGATCACAGAACGTCTTTTATCAGGTATTTTGGGCTTCCTGTGGAAGTAGCACTAGTAATATATCCACGTGCTTATATACAATTTTTATTTATTAAAAGCGTCACCTTACAAGACCAGTGACCTGTTGTTTTTAAATTTACGTTCATTTTAATCATTTTTGTTATTGTAGTTTAATGGGCCCGCTGTAATTGGTTTAAGCTGTAGCGGCGTTCCTGCCTTTGGCAAAGTAAATAAAATAAAATAAAATACAATGTGGCACTTTATTATTTCGGGTTATAATTACGTTATGCATGTTTTGTTTTGCCGGTTTGGTTTCGTTTTCTGATTCCTTGAGAAATAGCGGTTTTTAATCCCAGCAGGCTAAGCTAGTCTTTGCCAATTGCAAAAATTAGTTCCCGCAAAACGCAAATAATCTTTCATCCGCCTTTGAACTCACCCAAAATTTAGTGCCATACAGTAACTTGATGATTTTGTGTCTAGGCTGGTAAATCAAAAGCAGGAAACCAAGTATTTTGTTTTATCGCACGACGATTCAGGTAACTCTTTTGTCTTCTCTTTCTTCGTCCTTCTTACTCCTTAAGCAAAAGAGATCGACCTGAAGAAGACGATCAAAGAAACGTCGAAACGTCGTTGTAGAAAAACACAAACATTCGCCGTGAAACCCTAGAAACTTCAGAAAAATTCTCCTGTCTGTTTCCTCGCCTCTCTTTGTTATTCCTCCTCCCTGAACAATTAAATTACGTGGGATGAATGGAAACTTGTAACGTATAAAAAAGGGAGATAAGTTACCAAAGTTTCGAGCCTTAGCATTTTGTCGGAAAAAAATGAGTCATTATAAGGGCGGAGCTGTTGTTTGGCGTACCGATCTTTATGCAGCGAAGGCACACTGCCTGTTATCTGGCACTAACTTTTGTGCGGAAGTTGATAAAAACTTTACTCCTTCGAACCAAAAGTTAGTATCTCAACTCTTTTACAGCTTATTTACGTCCTACAGCAAAAACAAACAAACAAACAAAAAGAAAAAAAAGAAAAAAAAAGAAAAAGAAAAGAAAAAGAAAAGAAAAAGAAAAGAAAAAAGAAAAGAAAAGAAAAGAAAAGAAAAGAAAAGAAAAGAAAAGAAAAGAAAAGAAAAGAAAAGAAAAGAAAAGAAAAGAAAAGAAAAGAAAAGAAAAGAATAGAAAAGAATAGAAAAGAAAAGAATAGAAAAGAAAAGAACAGAAAAAACATTGTCACTACTCCTCGTACATCGCACATTTACCTCCTGCCTAAAATTCACAAACCTAACAACCCCCGTCGTACCATCGTGTTAGCTGTCCCACGGAACCTACCTCGATACTTTAATGTCACCTATTGTTCAGTCTTTACTCACTTTCATGAAAGCCGCTAACCGCACCTAACATCTTTAACAACTTTCATTTTCCCTTTGAGTCTAAGCTTTCATAGTCTCCCTCGCAGCCGTGTTTAGCCTCGTCACGCAACGCTCCGAGGGAGCGTTGCGTGACGAGGCTAAACACGGCTGCGAGGGAGACTAAAGCTTCCACGCCTTTATAAAATAATCCACTAAACAAGATATTTTTGTTGTTCAGACCAGACCAAATGAATGACGAGCTTTTAATCTATCACGTGCTCTTGCTACTGGAACCCTTTACCGACAGACCGTGGGAACTAGTGGCGGACTTTACTCATACTACACTTGAAAACAGATTTAAAGTAAGTGGTGTCACTGTTACGTCTTTTAGTAGGAGCCTGGTAACTGCGTCCATAGAGTTCTTGGCTCCACTCCCATGTTTTTCGATCTCTTTATTTTCAGGATGGCGCTTTAAGTAATGTAGAAAGAACGAGAGAGCGTGTTAATTTATATCGGTGGATAAAGGTCCGAGCCGAAGGCGAGTTCTCGAGTTCTTTATACATTACTTATCAAACGTCTAGTTGTCGGTTATCATGTTTGACCAGAATTTTGACTAGTTTTGGCTTAGAAAATCCCAGTTAAAGTTTATGCAAATGAACAAAAATCTTTATCCGATATAAAGATCTACGTTACAGAAGTGATTTCCATTGTTTTCTAATGAATTATTAATGAGTTTGATAACATTATATCAAAAAATTATTAATAAATCATTAGCCTTTAGACCAATCCTTTGGACCATGTTGGTCACATGCATAAGGCTATATCGCCTATATTGTTTTTTAAAACTTTAAGAGTAGATTAACAAAGCTTTTAAAGCTATTCTTCTGTACTTGAAGCAATTTCTTCACTTCATTCATTGATTCAGAAGAGTTCTGCATTTCCACGTCGGCAGATATCTTCGAACTCTTGGTAACGGTAACCACCAAGCCACTTGTTAATTAAACTTTACATGACTTGTTTGTTTGATACTTATAAGTAATGTATAAAGAACGAGAGAGCGTGTTATATCGGTGGATAAAGATCCGAGCCGAAGGCGAGGATCTTTAGACCCGATATAACACGCTCTCGAGTTCTTTATATTACTTATCAAACGTCTAGTTGTCAATTATCATATTGGACCAGAATTTTCCAAGTTTGACTGCTTTTGGCTTAGAAAATCCAAGTTAAAGTTTATGCAAATAAACAAAAATCTTTATCCGATATAAAGATCTACGTTCCGGTAGTGATTTCCATTGTGTTTTCGAATGAATTATTAATGAGTTTGATAATCATTCTTATCAAACTCATTAATAATTCATTAGAAAACACAATGGAAATCACTACCGTAACGTAGATCTTTATATCGGATAAAGATTTTTGTTCATTTGCATAAACTTTAACTTGGATTTTCTAAGCCAAAAGTAGTCAAACTTGGAAAATTCTGGTCCAATATGATAATTGACAACTAGACGTTTGATAAGTAATATAAAGAACTCGAGAGCGTGTTATATCGGGTCTAAAGATCCTCGCCTTCGGCTCGGATCTTTATCCACCGATATAACACGCTCTCTCGTTCTTTATACATTACTTAAAGAACTTTTTGTGGTTCCAACAATAAGCAATATGGATGGTAGACCATACTTATATTTATTGTTGGCAAATAAAGTGACAAATTTATATCTTTTCGCAGCCGAATACCATCGTGAAGTTCCTGACCGTTGTACCCAAAGCTACCCTTACTAATCTAATGTCAGTGTACATGTATAACTGTAGCTCGTCCTTAAGACAGTACGCCAAGTACAATGAAAGACTCTTTTCTCCACTTAAGGTAAAACTTATCAAGTCGTTGTGTACCAGCCAGTGCAGATTGGGCCGCTAAGAAATAAAGGGAAGGATGGAAATCAGTTGCACTAGACTTATGTTTGGGGTTGGAAAAAAGGTCTCCACTTACGTTGAGAATACTCATGAAATAAGTTGCACTGAGATTTATGACTTAACATATAAGGTTGTTCGTTGATTTTGATTTTCGATGTTGTTGTTTTGAGGGCGTTTAATGATACTTCTTTTATTTATTGTTTCTTTAGGGTCGATCTAGCGTCCGTTTTTGCGAGAATTTAAGCAAACTTCATGACTTTATCAAAGAAGAAGAACTAAAATTGCCTGGTTCTACTACTTCTCTTGAAGAAGATCTCCAGGTAAAATGTACTAATCAACAAAAATGTTAAAGTAGTAATGGGGATTTGTAACAATGATGGTGATGGCATCATGATGTTGATGAGTGACGATGATAACAAGCTTTTTTATATTAACGCTATCGTTAAAAGGTCACGTGGACGAAAACAGGTGAGAACTGGCCTGAAATGATTTGAAAATTGGTTTAACACATTTCCTTCGTATTCAAAAAGTCTGAATTCGTACATATTTCTGCATCTAAATTGTGATCAGATGGCGTCACCTACTCAACCCTGTACTGTTTACTTTTAAGGTGGCTGACGGCATTTTTTTCAGAGTGCACTTACAACGTTCACCTCGTGGTCACAACAATTACAACAAGTTTGCTTGAGGATAACATTGGCTTTTAGCTCCTCGTGTCTCCATATTTTAATCACAAGTTACAATAGGCATTTGTCTTTCTTATAGCAGATATGGTTCTCGCTGGTTTTGAAAATTTGTTGAGATTTTAGCGGTAGTTTTGACTACATAATTTTGCGTCATAACAGGCAGCGCAAGTTTTGTATCGCAACTTCTAAGGATTAAATTGGTGCGATACATGCTGTATGCAGTCCTCTATGCCTTTCTACTGGATTAATGAAATAGAAAAAAAATCACCTTAGATTTTTGGACTTATGACCAATTTTTCTCATAAAGCCATTTTTAAAAATCGTCTGATAATATCTCGAAATATTTGATCCAATTCGCGGAATTATAATTACCAGTACAAAAGTTTAAGGCCTTAAGACAAATGGCTGCAAATTTCTCAGAAATCGGACAAGGTTTTGATGTAAAAAGACGCGATTGAAATTCATGCCGGACAAACAAATCAATAGGTACGGGCCACCTTAAAAGAACAGCAATTCATGCCCTTAGTGAAAAAATAACTCGACATTATTATGTTTCGCTTTCTATTTACAGGTTTTCACAGCATTTCGTTTCTCCACCAGAAGCAACGTCCTGATTAAGGTAATACACTTAAGCTTTTGTTTCACTAGCATCAAGACTGCATGGGTCTATTATTTCTGTTGTTTAGGTTGGTCCGATGTCTGTTCAGATAACAACCCCTGAAAGGCACAAAGTCCTGGGATATTCTACCATACTCAATGATGTTTTCTATGCGTCTGAAGTCAAGGAGGTACGTAACCCAACAAGTCATTTAGTACCAAATACTGGCCTTGTCTACGAAGATCGTGGTCTCAGCATGAGAGCATTTAACTACCATTAACTCGTCTTCAGCAATGGTCACTATTTTGACAAACATTGTTAAGCGTAAGATAACTGTAGTTAAACATATGACCGCGGCTTTAACGAATAGTATTCCCTTCGACTAAATAATTCCATTGGCTACAGGCTGTTGTAGAGGATGAACAAATGTTTGTGCTGAAGTTTGTTAATGGTGGACCAGGAATCCTGCTATCAAGCAACGAGTCTCAACAGATAGTACAAGCAGTTATGCACGTCAAAGCAAGATGGCAGCTTTCGGTTCCGGTAACTATCTCTAAGTAACAAGTTAGTTTTCATAAAATGGCGATCATTTCCAAACTGCTTTTCAAATCCCAGGATGCTACGACATCATCAAGCAAGAAGATAAAACCAAAAGATGTTCCTGGTACTCTCTTGAATATGGTAAGTCGACACTATACTGTCATGGAATACCAGCCAACCTGCAGCAAGTGGATTAGGGTGCGCCGTTTACGTGATAATAATTTCGTCCCTGGTTGGTTTCAAGAATTCATTTCTATGAATAGTTCTTACCCGGCGACGCGACATGAAGGCTTTTTTCCCAGGATGAAATGAATTGTAGTGTCAATACTGTTCTTTTCTGAGCGTATCTCGTTTTAAACAAAAAGCAATTACCGGACACTGAGGTGAAATTCCACCCCTGGACGAAATCGTTCTTGTTTAGGTTGCGTTTACACGGGCAGTTTTGCCCCAAGCTGAGTCCGTCACGTGACGAGTTCCAGCCCGGGACAAAAAAGGGCTTCATGTCGTCCCTGGTAAAAAAGACTCATAAAGACAAAAGGCTCACGTAATGTCAACGTCATGCCACTTAATAGAGGTACCAATTGACGAATTATTGATTACAGGCTCTGTTAAACCTCGGCTCGAGAGACCCAAGTCTTCGCCTTGCCGCTTACAACTTACTCTGTGCTGTGACAAAGGCATTTAACTTGAAAGTCGAGGAGAGATTGTTAGAAGGGACAGGTATGTTGTATTAACAAAGACAGATGTTGCGTGACGCTACGATTAGTTTCGCCTGAAAATTTAAATTGGAACTTTTGGGAATATAAAACTGAATCGGGAAAGGGTTGGGTTTTGTTGTTGTTCTTGCTCAGTGCTGCTACTGCTGTTGTTGTTGTTGTTGTTGTTGTTGTCATTGTCGTTGTTGTTATCGTTGTTGTTGTTGTTGTTGTTGCAGACATTTCTCATTTGAAAGTGAGTTTCGAAAAGACATTCTCAAAACTTCTAAACAAATGGCCGACAATCCTGTCATACCATAGCTAATGTAGAGCGTGACTAACTAATGAGTTCATGTTGATCTTCAGGTCTTTGTATTCCTGCCAACAACACGATATTCATTGTAAGCATTAGCGAGAAACTGGCTGCTAGAGAACCCAAGCTTACTTTGGAGGTAAAAATCACTTTTTGATGTGCCTTTCTTCGGATTTTTTGCTTATACACCTTATTCCAAAATGGCGACGGTGATGACAATCAGTAGAGTAAAACAACCAAAACATCAAATATCAAGGCTTATTTTTATATAGGGTAAAGAAAAGCACCGGCAAGACAAAATTAGCAACAGATTTCCTACTGAATTGTGGACCTCGATGCCTCGCTTTCATGCTCTCTGCTGTCACTAGTGTCCGCCATTTTGGAATTAGGTGTATTACTTCCGATAAAATTGTGTGTTCTTATCAGCCAAGGCGAGGCCTAGGCAAAATGACGAGGCAATATTCACATAGTCCACAGAAAGAAAAAAACTACCACTTCTAATGATATTTTTAAAAGTTTACATCGGGAAGGTTGGCGGCTTGTGCAAAGTACATCTGTCATGTGACAACAATAATAATTGGAAATAAGATTATGAGAAGATTTTTCATTTTTTTGGAATTTCTATATTTTGGCCTTTCTCCAAAAAAAAAAATGACAAATCGTCTTGTAATCTTTTTTCTAATTAAGTTGTATTCCCTAAGAAATATATTTAACAATAATAGTAATGATGATGTTAATTTAATGTTTATGTTATTAAATTTATTAGAGTCGTTAGAGGGAAGTTAGTGACGAGTTTTGCATTGATTACAATAACAACAACAACAAGTATTTCACTCGTCACAAAACAAACATTCTCCTACAGCCTGTGTTTTGTCCCAAGTAAATGACTAAGATATTTCAGATTAAGTTTACCGTATGTAACGGTGTTAAACCTAGGTATTGAAAAAGTTTCTTAAGTTGTTTAACGATCGTTATTTTTCTTAAATATTTCCTGGATGCATGAAGGGTATAGTTCATTCTTTACTTATATTCCTTGCCATGTTGACTAGCTCGCCATAGGTACCAGCTTTCCTGTTGTAAACAGCTTTCAAGGCTTTTTCTTGGATGCGCTCTAGTTTCCTGTTGTCAGATGATCAAATCAGTATGACAGTACGTTAGTTCAGGAAGTATGGCAGACATATATAATAAGTTCAGCTGTGCAGGGGCGTATCCAGAATATTTCAAAGGGGGGGGTGACACTTTCCATTTTCCACCAAAGGGGGGTCACACTTCCAATTTCTCAATCTTTCTCCAGTCAGATTCTTTTATTTCTATCATCTTTTTGTTTTCAAAGGGGGGTCACGGGCACCCTGGGACCCCCCTGGATACGCCCCTGCTGTGATAGGTGACATATTCCTTAATCGCGTTGGAACTCCCACTTTCCTTGACGCTCTTTTACAGACATCACCAACACGTTTACTAGAGTCCAAGTTTTCATCGATAGTCAGTCCCAGTAGTTTCAGCTCCGAGCGTTTGACATCGTGATCTCCATATCTTTGATTGTATTCTTGAGGCCCATACTCATGGTTTGATACTTTTCAAAGTTCCCTTGTAACAAATCACTTTCATACCATTCAGAGATAATCTTTCCTTATCATGAACTTCCTTGCTCGTCTTGGCTGTCGAATATAGCTGGTGGTCATCAGCATACATAGTTAAGTTGCATTTGTTAGCAATTTGAATTATTCTATTCAGTTTTGCAGTTATTGTGTCAAGGATCATTAACTGCATGGCCAGTTATATTCAATTGAAAAAAAAATACACAGATATTTTAATTGCAAAATACAAAGAAATGGGAACTCTTGATGGGGACTCTTGATCACGAATCACGCTTCCATTTATTCTGCAAATAATTTCTGGGGTCAATTGTTTTTCTTTGTCCATTGTTCGACTCAACTAGCAGCTACTACATATCATTAACACATAATAAATATGCATCTGACAGATATACTTTGTAAAAATAGATTAGAAAACCGCCAACTTTTTGAGATGAGCTATAAATCTGGTCTTTTGGTTGCAGTTCCTAGAGGAATGTATCAATGGTTTCATGAAATCCAACACTGAACTCAAACATTTGTGTCTGGAGTACATGGCACCTTGGTTGCCAAACTTGACTCGCTTTTTGAAGTTCCCTGCTAAAGATGCTCAAAGAATAAAGATGAACAACATCTTGGACTCACTCATCAATATAACTGTCACTGAACAAGGGGTATGTCTACATGTACAACTACACTGTGCAAATCAAACCCCCAGTTTCGGGTGGTTCTGTAGTGTACCCGTTAACAAAGAAAGCCGCTAACGATGGAGTAGTGCTCCGATCAGTACAGGCCTGGTTGTATGTGTATGTGCCGAGGGGCGTAACACCACGAGTGCGTTACACGAGAAATCTTTGTTTATACAATACAATACAATACAATACAATACAATACAATACAATACAATACAATACAATACAATACAATGCAATGCAATGCAATGCAATGCAATGCAATGCAATGCAATGCAATGCAATGCAATGCAATGCAATGCAATGCAATGCAATGCAATGCAATGCAATGCAATGCAATACGTTTATTAGTTTATCAACAACTATCCCCTCCCAGATAGACGAGGCGCAGTACAAAACACCCCTCCATTTTTGTATAAATGAAGTATTGTCATGTGCTGCTTTGTTTTATGTACAAAGGCAATGAATCCTTCTGTGCAATCCAATATCTGGGGAATGATTGGCAAGGTGACTGACCTGTTAGATACAGTGCTAGACAGCTTTCTAAAGGTAATGTAGTGTATTTCTACGGTACACATTTTTGTTCAAAGACTAACGTGGTTTAACGCTAGGCAAGTGCTGCTGGTGGCCTGGGTTCTAACAAGGCCGAGGTACTTGCTGATACTGCTGCTGCTCTGGCTTCTGCTAACGTCCAAGTTGTGTCAAGCAAAGTCATAGGACGATTACATTCGGTAAGAAGTGTTGCCTTGTTTGTACCATTATCATCATAGTTGCTTATCATCTCACATCATCTTTGTCACCATTGGCATTTCCCATGACACTGCGGCTATTGTGTTATTACGACTTATCTTTTGTTTTACCTGTTGAATATTGTTAGTTGGTTGGCAAAACTTTCATCTCACCAACTCTTCGACTGGAACAGCATTTGATGTGGGACGACATTGCAATTCTCACAAGATATCTTCTCATGCTTTCATTTAATGACTGCTTGGACGGTATGTAGAGTAATGAACAGAGCGAACAGCCACAGAACCAAGCCAATTTGTTTGGAGATGTATGCTACCTAAAAAAACATTAATAAACGAACAAAATATCCTGTTACTGGATTGCAAGTGACTCCCTTTATTTACGGCAACCGTTTTGGATGCGTCTGTTGTTCGTTCATCCTACATGGCCAACGCTTCTTTTTCTGACGCTCAATGATTCAGGATGGCTGCCTTGACGTCATTTGCAACTCAGCAACAAACGCCTCACATCGCGAGTCGTGAAAACGACCCCGAGAGAGACACATCTGAACGGCCAGTAAAAACCTATAATGATGACGTAGTTCCTTCCAGATTCACGATGGTGTTTCTGATTAGTTTATTTTTTGGGTGAAAATTAGCTTTGCGAACAAACATCTGGAAGCCTTGAAATTCTTCATGGCTGAATTGAGAATAAACTGTAGTAGATTACGATTATTTTTGTCTGCCTAATGATTACAATAGTTTTTCATGATCGTTTGTCAAACGTGTTTCGACACACATCATCTTGAGTGTGTTACAAGTGGTTTTCAAGGATAGTCTCTATTTACACGTGGTGCGGTGTAGTTTGTTCAAGACTATGTATATTATCTATTTACACGTTTTCTTGACATTTTTTTATATTTTTGTACAGTGGCCACCCACATACCACGTCTTTTCCATCTTACAACTCTGCTGATCTCCACTGGCCCGCCTACAATTCGTGCCTCAATACACGGACTACTAATTAACATTATACACTCCTTGTGTACATGTACATATATTAAGTTCAGTGGTAAGTAAGTACACAGAAACTTCACATTTACATGGTAAACCTTACTGGTAAGGCACGTCCTCGGAGACCCAGGGCGTCAGGGAGAGGGAAGCGGAGGCAAACTTTCGGACTACACGTGGAGGAGGCCCATTTAGCGACGAAAACAGCACCTTGCCAAATTACGCACGTGTATAGAGCGCCTTACCTTGCCTGGACGATAGGAAATCGTCTCATAGAGCATGCGTGAATGCTCTATGGTGGGAAACCAAGATGTATTTTCATGATTTTCATAATGTTAATGGGATGACTAAGGAATGATAAGACTCGGTACTGAGACATTTCGTAATCCAGTGCACAGCGATTATTGAATTACAGTAGCCACCAGTTGTTGTTTTAGTCACACTGGTCACAACGAGGACATGTTTCACTGTCGATCACACTAATTAATTCATGTTCCTTTTTTTATGAAGATGAAACCCAGACACTTCTTCGTGTTAAGCTGGCTGAGCTGTCTTCACCAAAGTTTTACTTGTTGTTTGGTATGTGTAGGTTTCCATTTAGACTAGCTCTGCTGAATTGGATGTCCTGTATAAATATTGACCTAAATAAAAAATAAAATATGATAAAGTATTTTACTGTTTTTTGTTAAGCGGTAAACCTTTTTAAATTTCAATGTTTTGTGTGATATCAAAAATTATCGATTTTCTTTGTTTCAGGGATTTCTAAAATCAAGTCTCCAGCAGTCAAGGCCTTCAAAGCCACTCATCGTGGCCAGCGGTTTTATCTTCGTGAAAATGAAGGAGAAGTAATGACGATGACTTCCATAGAAACAGTTACTGACGTATTGCTAGAGATTATGGAGGTAATCAGTGCCTTATCCCCTATAGTGGCTTGAATAGAGCGATTTCATTTAACCCGTGAAAAAAATAGTACGCATAATAGATAGCAGTAGACTCAAAACCTATTGGACCTATTGGGTCGATTGATATTTAACACTGAACGATGTTGTTTGAGACAGTAGAAAAACATCGTCTAAGACTTAGGCACCGTTTAAGCAAACGGCCCATTGTTTCCCATTGTTCATTATCTACTAGTATTCAGTAGTTAGTCAACTTTCTTTCACGGGTTAGCGGCTAGTGGTCCTTTTTGAGGGCCACTAGTTTATTAGTTTTTAACTATTACGTGTTACCCTCGTTAAATAAAGACATTATTATTATTATTATTATTAGAATGATTTTCATTAACCCGTGAAACAAAGTGTACTAGAGTGATTTTCATCTGACTGTGAAAGAAAAATGACTATTTAGTTTGTAGTAGTTGATAAGAAACAAAAGAAAACAATGGCTTTAGAGTCTACTACCAACTATTGGTTTGACTAGTCTCTCATTGTCAAATGAAAATGACTCTATTGTTCTTTGCACTGTTCTGCTTCAGTACTATCCACTAGTTTGTACAAAATAGTGCAATTAGGCAATACATGTTACATTTTGTTTCATGGATATATGGCGTGCACTCTATTATAGAGTGGTTTTCATTATATCACTTTTTTACACACCCTAATTCTATTGTGTTCTTCTGTTGTTATTTGGCTATCACACTTTGAATAATACATGCACTTTCACTTCCACTTGTTAGAGTGATTTTCATTTGACCGTGAAAGAAAAATGACTATTTAGTTTGTAGTAGTTGATAAAAAACAAAAGAAAACAATGGCTTTAGAGTCTACTACCAACTATTAGTTTGTCTATTCCTTCACGGTCAAATGAAAACCACTCTAGAGTGATTACACTTAACCCGTGAAATAGTTAGTAGACTACTAGTCACTAGTAGACCTTATTTCTATTGTTTGCTTTTGTATTTATTGAATTATTACACACAGACATTCAGTTAGTGTTTCACGGGTTAAGTGTAATCACTCTAATGAAAACCACTCTTTCATTGTTTGTTCTATTCAAGACATGTATGAAAGACATGCCAGACAGCACATGGTTAGAACAATGGACAGAGTTAGCTACAGAGTGAGTATCGACTGTGATATAATATCACGTTCGTTAGTGATCATCATGGACGGACGGACGGCCCGGGGGGGGGGGGGGGGGACTCCCTCTCATTTAGGGCGGGGATGATCGTCGGAAATTTTAAAAAATACCCCTAAAAGATACCTGAGTCTAAAAAGGAGGGCGTGTCCGCGTACGATTTTAACCCCTAAAAGATACCAGCTAAAAATGAACAAATTTATAATTTTTAAGCATTTTTAATAGTTTCCGAGAGGTCAACTTCAAACACCTGCTTAAAAGCTGTCGTTCCTGTTATTATGTAATGTATGCCATTTCTTAAAAAGATACCCTAAAACATACCAGCTTAGATTTTTGGGACCTAAAAACCTTTTAGATACCCTAAAAGATACCAGATCCCTGATTTTGACCCCTAAAAGATACGACGATCATCCCCGCCCAACGATATATGGAAGTCTCCCCCCCCCCCCCGGGACGGACGGACTGATGGATGGATACTTTATTTAAACACGATAGTTCATAGTAATGCTAGTCGACTGTGATATCGACAGTGATATAATATCACGTTCGTTAGCGATCATCATGGACGAACGGACGGACTGATGGATGGATACTTTATTTAAACACGATAGTTCATGGTAATGCTAGTCCCCCTTTAAGGTGTCTGGAAACAGTTTTTTGATCACCAACCAATAACAAATCAACGGTTTAAAAATCACTTTCCTCTGGTCGGTTCGAAAAGATATTATAAGGCATAGTTGCTGAAAGATTGAAGTTTGAGTGTTGGGGTTGGCATGGCAATTGGCGTTAATTTATGCATAATATATAATGAACTTTATTTATATAGCGCTTATAACAAGAATTGATCTAAGCACTTCACAAAAATATCAAATGGTATTGTGAAGCCTTGAGTGATCAAGTCCAAGTACAAACCTTTGTAATACTACTACCATTCCAATCTTCTCTAAAATCCTTGAGCGAGCTGTACATAAAATGGTCTATGATCACCTCCAAGAAAACAAACTGCTGTCTGTATCCCAATCTGGCTTCCCACTTTTACACTCCACTTCTATCTGCCTGACACATGTAACGAATACCTTGCTGCAGGACATTGATAAAGGGATGCTCACTGGTCTGGTGTTTTTGGACCTTAGTAAAGCATTTGACACTTATTACTAAATAAATAAGTCTATCTTTTTGGCTTCAATCCTTCAGCTAAGCAATGGTCCACTGCTTATTTAACTAATCGAATCCAAAGAGTATGCATAAATGGGGTCAGAGGATTGATTTTGGGGTCCCCCAGGGTAGCGTACTCGGCCCTCTGCTTTTTATTATGTATGTCAATGATTTGGCTACTAGAATTAGATTTTCTACTTTTGAGCTTTATGCTGATGATACGCTTCTTTATTTTGCAAGCGATAGTGCTAAGGAAATCGAATCATACCTATCTGCTGATTTAAAAAGTGTCTACTATTTGTTACTTAATGCTAAGACCAAAATTATGCTCATAGGAACTCACCAACGCCTCTCCAGAACTGGTGAGGAGTTTTCTGTCTCAGTTAAGGGCAACACTCTAGAAAGAGTAACTAAGTTCAAATACCTAGGCTTAATGATAGATAAAACCTTATCATGGAAAAGTCCTACTGAAAAGTAAAGCTTTCGGCCAAGTAAACTGAATGCTTGGAATTGTTTACTTTTTTGATGAGTAAAAGTTCAAGCGCGTTTTATTCGAAAACGCTTCCATAGAAATCTTTGAAGCTGAGTAAGAGTGCAGATCTTGATCTAGATTTTATGAAACAATAAATGCGGTTTTGTAGAAAACTCCGTAGTTTTTCCAAAACATCAGGTTTATGCAAATCGCCATGCCGCCACTATAAATTATTGAAAATTCCGATCAAAATGATTTAAACGTAGAAAGAAACTTTAATCTATCCCTAGACTTGCTGTGGAATATTTTTTGAAATGAGGTTTTAATTTTGCCGCGACGCATTTTGTGATCAAACAGCGGAGGTGCGCCTCTTAACACCCTACCACAGGAAGCCCATATAAAGACCCATCAAATATCAGAAGAGGAGGAGGAGACGTGTTCTTTACTTTTAGTCTAATTTGATAGAACAGCCAAGTCGCTAACTTTGAGCACTTTTTTTCGTTTGTAGATTTGCCTTTCAATTCAACCCTGCCCTACAACCAAGGACCGTAGTTGTCTTGGGTTGTATCAGTAAAGAGGCTGACGATATTATGGTCCAGCGAATACTGCATGTATTGATAATCGTAAGTATCATGCTCTCTTCGTTCATGCCTTTATTTGGTCGCTCAATTTTGCAAGTTGAACACCACAAGTTTGTACTTTCTCACAATATATGTTTACTCGATTATTTTGATCTTTTTTGGTACTTATTTATTTCGTTGTCTTTCGCTTCTGTTCTCCTTCTCTCTCTCCCTCTCTCTCTATATATATTTATCGATCAAACACTTTCATGGTCTGATCAGATTGATAACATTGCCAAAAAGGTGTCGATGGGCATTAGTGCCTTAAAACAAGTTCGTCCTTTTGTTACATTTGACACCTTAATTATTATTTATAATGCCCTTATTTTGCCATACTTTGATTATTGTGATGTCGTATGGAGCAATTGTAATAAGGGTTTTTCTGACAGATTACAAAGATTGCAAAATCGTGCTGCCAGAGTTATCACTCAATCAGACTATGATGTTAGGTCGGTTGATATTCTTAAAAAGTTAAAATGGGATAATCTTGAAGAAAGAAGGTTTAAGCACAAAGCCTGTGCAATGTATAAAGTATTAAATAATGGAGCACCTTCATATCTAAGCACTGATTATAATATTGTAGGAGATACTGTCAAGTATAACTTAAGGGGAGGTGATACTAAGTTAACTCTCCCTAAGGCAATGACAGACTCTCTCAAAAGAAGCTTTAGATATGAGGGTGCCAAAATTTGGAATAGTTTGCCACTTTGTGTTAGATCCTCACAATCATTTACTGAATTCAAAACGAAACTATCTAACTCCTGTAAATAGAACAGTTTGTATATTTTAAATATTGTAAATTAGTTTTGATTTTAACCATATTTGATCCACGGCTTCCATGGAAAGCAATTTTTTAAAGTTGATGGAACTACCGTGACTAAATAAAGGTGATTCATTCATTCATTCAATTCATTCTCTCTCTCTCTCTCTCTCTCTCTCTCTCTCTCTCTCTCTCTCTCTCTCTCTCTCTCCACTGACTCGAAATATGTTTTCTGTCATGTTTACCTTAGGCCCTAAGTAACTACACAGACCTTGTGCTCATTGAATCATCCATCATGTGTCTTACTAGAGTACAAGCCATATTGGACAAAGTAAGTTAAAGTAAACATTCCATGTATGTGCGCTTCTAATTTTGATTATTGTAATTGTCATTAGCAAGCTAATCACAAGTCTTCTTTAAACAGGAATCCAATTTTCACAAGGCATTTTTCTGGATGGCAGTAGCAGTATTACAGGTATTTATAAGATAACTAAGATACTACGCGCGCTCTGATTGGTTAAAGAGCGTGTTTACATGAGGCTATGTAAACACGATTGTGATGTCAGGATCTTTGGCTAGAGCAAAGTTTGTAAACAAAATATGATTTAAAAATGTAAGAATACAAAGCGTGTATACAATTTGTCTGCGTATGTCTGTGTTTATGGTGTGAAATCCATTTCAGATCGAATGCAAGATTTTTTTTGTTGGCATGGAACATTTCGTTGGCGATCTCGTTCTTCCAAATTATGTTCAACTAACGAAATAATGAGATATAAGCAGTCTACCTACCGCTAGTGCGCTGTGGATAATGATTTAAATCGAAGGCACCCCAGATGGGAAAATATCACACGTCAAAGTCAGTATAAGTGGTAAGAAGGACCAGAACTCCGCACTTTTGAGTTATATTGTTGGCGCTAAATACATATGTATATAAGGTGCATTAAGCAGTGGAAGTCATTACCAACACGTTACTGTGAAAATTGGAACCGATTAGGGAATTTTAGACTTGAGCGATCGTTGAATATTTAACCATCGGTTACCGGAATGTCGTAATTTTTTGCGCGAAACATTTTCAAAATTTTACATCTTACACAGCGCCCCCCAGGAAAATTGTTCAAAAATTGGCTTTTTCCATGTTTCTTACCTGCAAAACTTGAGCTTTTTTTGATCAAAACTCGTGGTCCCTCGATATGATTTCAAGCAGTCTTTACAACATGGTTCAGGCCTTGTTCCATTGTGATAAATGTGACCAAAATCAATCAAATCCTACATTTCATCATCTGCAACATTTATCTTGAAAATAATGATCTATTTCGATATGCGGGAAGACATACAGGTTATTCCGTATGAAACAACTTTTTATACTGAAACAAAGAGTGATAAATAGCTCGCTGAACATTTGCATTTTGTCTCGAGCAAAAACGTGCTTGAAAACACGTTAATAAACATGCTTTAGATCACATGTAGGGATCACGAGCTTTGACCAAAAAAGCTCAGTTTTGCAGGTAAGAAACATGGAAAAAGCCAAATATTAAATAATTTTGGTGGGGGCGCTGTCTAAGATGTAAAGTTTTGAAAATGAATTGCAAGAATTTCGCGCGAAAAAGTACGAAATTCCAGTAAACATGGCTACTTATTCAACAATCGCTAAAGTCTAAAATTCCCGAATCGGTTTCAGTTTACACGGTAACTTGTTGGTAATATTTTCCACTGCTTAAAACACCTTATATATGAATTTAACTCAAAAGTGCGGAGTTCTGGTCCTTCTTGCCACTTTGTGCCGACTTTGACGCGTGATTTTCCCACCTGGGGTGCCTTCGATTTAAATCATTATCCACAGCGCACTAGCGGTAGGTAGACTGCTTATATGTCACTATTTTGTTAGTTGAAGATAATTTTGAAGAACGAGATCGCCAAAAGGCAAAGACTAAGGCTAATGTTTTACTTCGAAATCGCGGGGAGTGGTTGCCCAGATCTCCCGAGCCAGAGGCTCATGTATCAAGCGTTCGAAGGTGCACTCTTTACCCCCTTTCTCCATCAGTGCTCCGTTTTAAGGGTATTTAAAGTTATTTAAAGCTACACGGAAAGGAAAGAAGTCGAAACACGGATGTGAAGTCGCTGGGGATCGAACTCGGGACCTCTCGCACTGAAGGCCGCGCACTAACCAACTGTGCCATCCTTGCTCCTTAATTTCCGCCAACGAAATGTTCCATGCCCGCCAAAAAAAGGTTTCTTGCATTCGATATGAATTAAATTTGAAACGAAAAACACTGACATGCGCAGACAAATTGTATACATGCTAGAATACAATAATAGCAATGCAATTTTCACATTTCAATTTTCAAACACTTGTTCGACACACACACTTGCGAGTATAAGGTATTAGTGCACGATGAACAGGAGGCCCATCACCGCTTTAAAACGAACATGAATTTTCGCACGAAATCCAATTCTAAATATAAATTGGTCTGGCAAAACGCTGCTTCTATAATGTAGTACAGTTAGACACTCCCAGTATAATGGGCTCATGGTTGCAGCTTTTTCTTGTCTTTTAAAATTTTCCCGCTACTTTGCCAGCCATATCTCCCTAAGTCTTACTGCTGCTATTTTCAATGGTGAATTCAGTCTGTCGTACATGATTACGGCTTACACTGAGTGTCAATGCGTGACTTCAGCTTTCAGAGTTGTCCTTATACCCATGTGGCCTTGCGTTACTGGAACAAAGTCTCCTCACATTGGATTCCCACGGGATGTTTGAAACTCAACCGGTATGTAAACCCTTACAGTAATGACGTTTCATCCCTACACTTCAGTAGCTTCTTTTGTTGTGCTGGGTTTCACTATTGTGTTGGTATATTCTCAAAGAAGTTTTAACATTTGAATATGAAAAGAAAATTTGAAAAATGATTATGGTAGTTTACGTATTACCAAGAGACAACTAAGCTGTCAGTATTATAGTGCTCTCATAGGGCCAAGGGTCTTTTACAAACATGTTCCGTGTTTAAAGTCGGTGGTTTTCATTAACCTGAGAAACACACTTTAGTGCATTACATACACCCTAATACACCCAAATTCTATTATGTTCTTTTGTTGTCATTCGACTATTACACTTTAACTAATACACTTTGCTTCATGAGTTAATGAAAACCACTCTACGATTCTTCACACATATGAGGACACGAGCTGTAGGAGAATGTTTGTTTTGTGACGAGTGAAATACTTGTTGTTGTTATTGTAATAATCAATGCAAAACTCGTCGCTAACTTCCCTCTTAACGACTCGCTCCATAAAAATGCCCGGTCGCTTGGCTATAAATTCATCACAATATAAGCATGTATACAATTTGTCTGCGCATGTCTGTGTTTTGGTTTGAAATTCATTTGCATATCGAAGGCAAGAAATTATATGTTGACACGAAACATTTGGTTAGCGAACTCGTTCTTCAAATTTATGCTCAACTACCGAAATACTGAAACAACTAAAACATTCTAAAACAGTCTACCTACCGCAAGTGCGCTGTGGATAATGTTTTAAATCGAAGGTACCCCAGATGGGAAAATATCACGCTTCATGGCGATATATATATAAAACTGGAAGTACTTGTTTTAGGTGTGGCTTCATATCAGCAACTTTGGGTCTATGTCTCTAACACTGTGCAAGATTCCACATTGGCAAAAACCTTTTGTATCAATTTCAGATGCTCTCTTGTTTCAGATATAATGTATTCAATAGCTATAATTCTCTAAGTAG
Source organism: Telmatactis stephensoni (assembly GCA_029948255.1). NCBI lineage: Eukaryota > Metazoa > Cnidaria > Anthozoa > Actiniaria > Isophelliidae > Telmatactis > Telmatactis stephensoni. The sequence goes on along the minus strand of JALIZF010001237.1, from coordinate 59,083 downwards.
CCATTAGGGGGCGTGGCTCTCAATCAAAAATTACTCAGTATACTCTACCTTATCAGTATGCTTAACTACACCTTTTTGCATTAACATTAGATGCTCTTTTTCTTATTTCTGAGATAATTAATACCATGCCATACCAGTCGATATGCAAGTAATTGATTTCTAGGCGTGGCTCCATCTTCAGAATTACTCAGGACATAAAGCAATGTCGATGTGCCAAATTTCATGCTTGCTACCTAAATTTGATTTTTTTTTTTCCCTTTTTTTTGTGTGTGTGTGTGCAAGCTGTCTAAAACTGATGTCGAATCTTCAAAGTGAATTGCAAGAATTTTTCTCGAACTGAATGCAAATTAATCAGCCCGATATTTCAAGATCGTCGCAACCAAAAGCGTAAATCCAAATGAATACAGACACTTGGCGTGGAAGTTATGACTTCTGTTAAAAGTTGTACATTGTAGATGGTTTTGTACGCAAAGCGTTACCGGAAAGTATGCGATTTTTCGGCACTTTTTCCAAGTTTGGCGGGCTGATTTTGAGCAGTGATATTTTGTAATCTGCAATATCCTTGATGAAACTAATTTAATATAGTGCTCTAGCGGTAGGTAGAGTGTTAAGTTCTCTGCATGGCGGCACTTGAACAGAATTCTTTCTAATGAGATCGTCAAGAAAATGTTCCGTGTCAACACAATTTTTTTGCGTTCGATATGCAAATGAATTTCAAAAGAAAAATAAACGCGTGCGCAGACAAATTCTCTATATGTTTGTGATGTATGAACAAGAAAATTGACCATCACGTGACAATTACAATTACAATTCAAAAGTCGTTTGAATCGCCCTTGAGCTATGTCACAAGTTCTAATTTCCTAGCTAATGTCATGAGAAGTAGATTATTGTATCACAGACTATATTTAGCGTGTATACGACACGTAGCTTTATCAGTTTCTTTTCTTTTACTTTATTTTCATTACTTTCTCAGGTCCAAAACGTTCTAATGGCCGTCAGAAAAGAACCTTTGCTTGAATTTCATTGCAAGCAAATGGACCATTTTGTAGGCGTTAGTTTCTATGGCAACTTCCACTTTGCCCTGATGGCACACCTCGTTAAAGGTAATGATTTGCACTGATAAGGAATATACTTCATGTCAGCTAGAAAATTAGAGCTCCTAGTGTATATACACCTAATTAAAGCGATGCTTGTTGGAAAATATTTAGTAAGTAAACCCCTTCTGGCAGCTGGAATATTGAAGGATAATGTCCGAGGATTAGAGATGGTCCAAAAAATGAACGTTTGGCCGAGAAGCGAAGCTTGGAGGGCAAATGAGATATTTTGAGGACCATCTATAATCCGAGGACATTATCCTTCGATATACCAGTGAGCCAGAAGGGATTTATTTATTTTATAAAGCCGGCGATACACGCTGCAATTTTTTCTTGCGCTGGCAATGCAATTGAGAAAAATTGCGTTGTCTATCATCACTCTGCAACATTCAGTACGAGCGTGCAGTGTTGCAGAGAAAAGTTCAAACAAAAAATTTGTTGTTAACCTTCCGATAAATTTTCTGTGCCATCTTTGAAAGAAAAAACAAACTCTCGGCAAAACCCATTAAAGTGCCTTTGAAAATGATTGTGATTGGCTCTTACAAATTTTATCTGTCTCTGATTGGTTGTTTGGCTGGTAAGCTCAGCTGTTGTCATGACTTCAGTTAAACTTTTCTCACTACACAAAAGTCGAGGCGAACACAAACTTTTTTTTACAAAATTCAGCAAAAATTCAGCAAAATTTCCTGTGATAAGGTTGAAAAATATATGATATTACTTAGAAAGCTTTGGACACCGTTCAGTAGCCATTGAAAGTAGAAATTATAGATGTTAAAAGCCGAAAAAAGCGAATTTCCAAGCAGAGGATGGATTGACTTGCAAATTTAAACTGAGCTGACCACAGGTAGCCCAAGCTGTACATTTGGCTGGAATTTCCAGTGAATATGAAATATTAAAAGAATGAAAAATAAAGCTTGCCAAGGAACTTACCGAGTTGTTATTTATTGTCTCTCCATGTTTGAAGCGATTCTTAGCAATATCGCGCGAGTTACAGCAATTTGAAAAATTTGCCCAATGGTCTTAATATTACTTCAATAGACAGTTTTCCTTAAAAATGTTATTCTTTCCATCTAACTTGCCTGGGAAAATGCCTATATTTGTCCATTCCTTTTTTTCGCTGGGTGGGGGATATCACTTCAAAACTGGGGGCTATCGCCTGATATTATTCCAGCTAGAATGTACCACGTGACCTGTTTTAGGCGCACGTAAAAATTTATCGATGTGCTATAATTTATGTTAGTTGCCAATAAGAGTGTATCTGATATACCTATATGATTAATATCCAGGTGTTTATCATCCTCAAGCCACTACTTCAGCACGATCCATTCGTATTCTAAACTTAATGTTGGACATCACCAGTAAACACAAGCAAAGGTAAGGCAGAGTAAAGCTTTTTATTGGAAATATTAAAAGAAAATACTAATCGGACACTTTGATTTTGCAGTCGAGATAAGTTTGCAGTTACCAAGGAAAATCTAGCGTACCTCGCAGGTAAGAAATCGAGACCTCCAAAAAGTGAGAACAATATATGATTGACTTGTTTCTCAAAATGAATCGAGTTGATGTGGATTTGATTCTCTTCCAGTCCTTCTCTAATGTGACTTGATATAGTCAATTGAAGAAACGTTGTCGGGTCTAAAAACATAGAAGCTGAGACCGAAATGGTGCATGGGATGTCAATAATTATGTTCTGATATGTTCATTTAAACTGCAACCTATAAAAAACCGAAGCCAAACGGCCCGCTAACGCAGGTCCTGAACACGCTTTTGGCATTTTGCATCGAAGGCAAAGCGTAAACGAATAAATCAGAGTATTATTATTGACATCCCAAGCACCATTTCGGTCTCAGCTTCTCTGTTCTATGTTTTTAGACCCGACAACGTTTCTTCAATTGACTATATACGAAACCATTAAGCGAGCCATATATCAGGCTGACACATATAGTGCTTATATAAAGTTGTGTTGTTTGAATTCTGCAGCTTTAATACCAGTATCAGAAGACATCCGCAGCCGTCTAAAACCAGGTGCATCTGTCAGCACACCTGAACCTTGCCCTCTCGCTGCCAAGACAGACAGCTCACAAGAATCGTTAGTGGACAGTCGTGTGTCAATCGTTATTACTACCACAGAGTCGCCCCGATCAGATGACGTCCCTGCCGAAGGACAAGCGTTTGAATGGCCCATTCAGTGTCAACATTTGTTACTCGATCCTGGGGTTGTAAATGACAATAAAACGCAAGCTTTATTACTGACCACTTTGGTAGGTTACACACTGCACGTCCTGTTGTTATTATTACAGTCTTGAGTAATGTAGTATCGGATTCTTCCCTTCTCTCTCTCTCTCTCTCTCTCTCTCTCTCTCTCTCTCTCTCTCTCTCTCTCTCTCTCTCTCTCTCTCTCTTATCATATAGTTTCGTAATTTGTATATTTTTATATAATGTATAAAGAACGAGAGGGCGTTATATCGGTGTATAAAGATCCGAGCCCCGTCGAATTACTTATCAAACGTCTAGCTGTCGAATATCACATTTGACCAGAATTTCCCAGCTAGATTATTTTTGGCTTAGAAAATTCAAGTTAAAGTTAATGCAAATTAAGAAAATTTATTCGATGCAAAGATCTACGTTAAGGTAGTGATTTCCACCGTTTTCCGTAATGAATTATTAATGAGTTTAATAAAGTTTATGGAGGGCCACCTGAAAGCTATCAGTTTGGTAATTATGCTCCCTGACTTATAAAGTTCCCTTCCCTTCCCTTCCCTTCCTTCCCTTCCCTTCCCTTCCCTTCCCTTCCCTTCCCTTCCCTTCCCTTCCCTTCCCTTCCCTTCCCTTCCCTTCCCTTCCCTTCCCCTTCCTTTACTCTTCTCTTCTCTTCTCGTCTCTACTCTTCTTTACTCTTCTATTCTCTTTTCTATATATTTTTCTGTCCGTCTATTGTTGGGTCGATTGGATTGTTGTACCATGCAAATGCATCCTTTTTTTCAACCAATCACAACGCGTTTGGCCTTTTTGTGACCAGCCCTCCTTTCACGACTTTCTTTTCTATGATTTTTATATCACATCTCTGCCATATATCCGCCTTTCTTCCACGCGAGAATACACTAATTATCGCCTTCAGCTCTTCAGTTGTCCCTGGCTAATGCTTTCTTCCACCAGTTGTGTGTTCTAAAGATTAATGTTGATTTGTTCTAAAAATTGTTGAATTGTTTATTCTATGTTTAGGTAATGTTGCTTGAATTCACTACTGGCGATACAGAAGTAGGGTATCTGTACCAGTTGTTAGCTGAAGCTAGTATCATGTACCCCAAAGTGTTTCCCGTCGTGTAAGTAGATAAAATAAAAAAGTCATCTTTCAAAGCCTCAATTTCGAGCTAAATTGAAATGCTAACCTGTTGACAATAGCTTGGGCCCCAAAAGAGTGTTTTCCCTCTTTGGCTTTTTGTTTCCCCTTAGGCGTTCTGGGGGAGGGAACGCAAGGATGAAAGGAACCAAAACAACGATTCATTTTCTGGCTAAAACGAAAAAGATATTCGTTCAAAAGGCTAAACATCGAACAAACTGACTTAGTTCTTCTGCATATCCTTCTTGAGGTATCGGGGTAGTAATTTAGAAACTATTTGTGTCCAAGGAAAAGGGATGGTAACAGAAAATTTAACATTGAATTGGTTTTTGGTTGAACACTTTGCAAGAATGAAGAACTTACGAAAATGTATAATGATGTTACCGTCACCAAACAGACCGAAAACTCAAATATGTTCGTATTTGATTAGTTACTACACTTTGGATAGTCATCTTGGTACAGTTCTTGGGCATTCTGATGACTTGGATACATTACAAGCCATACAAACCATCATTCATTCAGTCACAGCCAGTAGACCTGCTGATGAAAACCTCAGACACAACTTCCTGGCATGTAAGTATTCCATGCAGCGCGTCACGTGCGACAGATGCTCCTTCAGCGGCGCTATCGCCTTCAACTGTGAGATGCTGAAATTATAGACATGGATGGCTGAGTTGGTTACGGCTTGTGCTGTGTAATTGTGGAAGGAGTTGGCAGTGCACAAGGCAGATAAATCGCCGGACATACATGTACATACATACATGATTGAGACTCCCTCATCAGGGCTTTTCAGCTCAATTTACAAATCATATAAATCAAACATAAATGGATTAAGAATCCCAACTGGCAAGGAGGCAAACAAGTTGGCTATATTACAAGCATGGCCGAGAAACTGAATTTGAACTAATCGAAATCGGAACAAATTCAGTCTCAGCTAGTGGCCAGAGCGGGAATCGAACCTGGGACCGCCAGTTGCGAGACCAACGCTCTGACCACTCGGCCATGCTGCCTCCAAAGGAGAATGTCTGGTTTTAAACGACTCGTACGTACGTAAAGACGAAAAAGACGACACAAAAACAATCACTCTCTGCTCTAGTGCCATTCTCCTTTGAGTATTTGTACGACAAATTGTTCGACTAGTGTACATTTGCTGAGTGGCTTTTAGACGATGTGTCCGTCCAGATGATAAAATGGTCTCAACAAACGATCAAATAGACGTTCAAAATCAGACGATTTATCGTCCTAAAATGTACCGAAATCATTTGCTAATGAATGTAATACGAGTACCACAATTCCACAACCAGTTTGATAAAAGACTTAAAACTACTCGTATTCATGTATGTAGAACACACTCCTTCTAGTTAGTGAACAGTTTTGTGGACCATAGAACGCTGCGCTAGTACTTTGATCTGCTATTTAGGTTTTTGTAGAATAACTGTATCAGTATCTTGTCTATAAAAACGTTTGAGACTCCTGACGCACAGGCCGTGCCGTTTTCACAGTCATACCGAAAACTTCTCTAGCAATCTCATTTGCGGACTGTCAATAACAAAGCCGGGCTTATCGATATAGCGATACACGATAACCATATCCGAGAAACCATCGAAACCATTTCTCTCACTTTGGTAATGATGTCAGCAAGATCGAAATGTTTGTTGATATTATCGCTAAGTTTTACTGTGAAATAAAGAAAACCACTTTAATCATAATCCGATAATTCTAAGAAATCAGTTTTCTTCATGCTTTTGTAATTCGAAGTTACTTTATGTTTTCAGCTTTTGGCTTTACTGGATTCAACCACTTCACCAAGTTTAAGGTATGATAACAGCATTCACAGGGAAATGGTAGACTTTTATAGAGTTTATTGCCCTTTCTTTTATGTATACTTTACTATCGCACAGAACAAGCAAATTCTCAGTTTGGGAAGCGTTCTTAAGGTAATTGCGTAGAAATAAAACCGAACACAGATTTTTAATGAAATTTCGTTCAGTTCCTAAGCTTGACTGATTCCAAAAAAATCAAAAATCAAGCAGAAAAGGGGGTCACCGTGTTCGTTTTTGTGCTAGGTGGTAATTTGAAGGGTTTTTTTTTAAATTTTGGTGCGCGCAATTTTCGAAAACGGAAAATCGAACAAAGGCACTCGCCTTTTGCAACAAGTATCATTGCCAGCATTGAAATGTTGAAGTCATTCTACCTTATACACATCAAACAGAAAGTAAAACCTCAAAAATTTGCAAGAAAATTTAACTATCGTAGACAAACTAGAGATATTTCGACACCAGTGCATACCCTGATATAAGCCTGAAAACAGATTTGTACAGTAAGTATTTGAGAATATCTCGAAAAGGGAACATAGATTTTTGTTAAAATTGAAATATCCGACAGGTTACCTTACTCTTGCTGATTTAATAAAGTAATAAAAAGGTAGGTCACTGTTATGTGTTTGTTTTTGCGCTACAGCTCGCTGTATTTTGTCCTGAAAATACGCTTTCACAGAGGGAAGACTAGGGCGAGTTTAGACGAAAAAGTAAGAAAAAGCCGATATTTCTTTCAGTGTTCCCAAATAAAGTCCTTTGACAGTGTTTCTAGTCTTCTTTTGATATTCTCAGAGTTATTTTCCGTAATTTTGAGCATTTTACATTTCAAAAGTGGTGTTTTTCATCTAAATGGCCGCCATCTTGAAAACTTGAAATTTTTCCGTTTGCGAGCTCGTGCATGTTAGAATCTTGCGCAGTAGAGCGTGCGCAATGAAAAACTACGGAATTACCTGAATATTACTTGAATATGATTTATTGCTTAGCTTAGCGACTGTAATTCAGATTATCTTTTGCATCTTGCCTAAAACTTCTACGTTTTACAATAAAACGTGTTATTTTTAATCGACTTCCTGTTGCAGCCATATCTGCCATTGAAGCTGTAATTTGTCATACTGTATTTTGAGGGCTTGTAGCACGAAAACGAGAATGGTGACCCCTCTTTTTATTGCATATTCAAAACGTCCATAGTGTAAAGAACAACTACACAAAGTTGGGGAAAATGGCATTTCTCCTATTTCAAATTCAAGGGAATTACCTAATTGAGCACCTTGCCTGTATTTCCTCTCTTCATTACTTGTGCACCGCCCATCTCTGACTGGTGTGCATTTTCAACTTTTTTTTCTCAGGAGCAAAGTGGCCAAAACAACCGTGCACAGCTCTTCATGAAATTCCTTGAAGCAGTCTTAGAAGTTTACGGCAAAAGCACAGTCGCCATATCTGACAAAGATCTAAAATATTCCATGGCAGCCAAGACCACTACAGCAGTTAAACCTGTCAACCTGAGCTCCAGTAGCGACGATTTGAGGTGTATCGATGGCAATCCCAATTTGTCAACGTCCCTAACGTCACTCCCTGCTGCCATTAAAGATTTAGCAATACCAATGCCTTTTAAGAGAACAGGGTCTTCTTACAGACCCAGAAAGATAACAGTCAACGGCAAAGTACGAAGAAACGTCTCCACAAAGACACCAAGAAGCTCATCATTTCAAGCACTCAAATTCTCATGACAGAATATAAACCCATTTATTATAGATTAGAATTATGAAATAAATCCAAAAAAGCCCTTGTACCAAGGAATTGAATTATAGAATATGGATTGGATATAGAAATCGATATTTTTATACAATAGAAAGCAGTACACTTTGTAAAGTACAGCTCGGTTCTAGCTTCCTGGATTTAAAGTTTTTCTACTTGATTTTCCAAACTGCACTTTGATATGACTCGTATTTTTTCTTGTTTACCGCAATAATGTTCCTTAAAGCTAAGAGCAGGCTCCAAAATAGCTTCCACAATTTTGTAAAAATCCCCATGCATGCTGGGAAAGTTAGTATTACTCCAGGCTAACACAGATTTCTAAATAGCCATGTACAGGGTAATGGAATGCTTCTGTTTCTTTCAAAATTATAATGGCTGTAAAAAATCATTGATACATCAGACTGTTACAATAATAAAATTTAAATTCACCCTTTTTCAATGTTTAGTTTGAAGTACAGTACATGTAGATGGCTAGTATTAAAAGTGGACAATTTTGGCAAAGCTGCATATGTATATAAGGCTTTTGAAAAATTAAACTTTCGTCACATGAAATCTTGAGAATTGTGCGTCGTTTGGACGCACAAAACAGCTAAACTCTTTGTCCTGGACGAAATTATGCGTCTTCCATTTATTCTGACGACATTTATCAATACGAAAATTACAGTATGGACGAAACTTTCCACGTCCTAGATAAAACAGCCATTATCATATGTACATACTAAGGCTTCCCAATATTGATAAGACAAGACGTATTATCTGTTAATTTAGTATTAATACAACAAGGAAAAAGAATGGCATTCATATCTGACGTACTAATATATAAAAACTTCAAGCACGCGCTCTTTCCACAGGAAGCCCAAGTAGAATATTACATGTGCGCGCGCAAATGACAAGACTAAACAACGACGATTTAGGTATACTTTTTATTACTTTTATTTAAAAAAATTCCGTTTTATTAGGGGGCCCTGTGTCATTATGCTACGACACACATTAAACAATTAGAACCCAGGCTGCTTATCGGATATAACAAGCAACGCCTGCTTAATTTCATCTAAAAGTAAAAATGTCTGTCGAGCGTAAGAAGGTCATTATTGACTGTGATGCAGGCATAGACGATGTACAGGCTATAATGCTGGCTCTCTCGTTAGATGTCGACATCGTGGCCATAACATGTGTGGCTGGTAATGTTGGTGTTGAGCAAGTTGCTAAAAATGTGCTGAGAGCACTGGATGTGTGTGGAAGAGACATTCCTGTTTATAAGGGAGCAGATCGAGCTCTTATAGGTAAGGGTTAACTATAGAATACATCGTAATTAGTGCCATTCTTAAAGTTTTAGCGCGATTTGAACGTTTTTAGTGGCGGGTTTTTTCACATCTGCTCTTTTCTACATATCTTTACAGGGTGGCCCGGGGGAGGGGGGGGGGGGGGGGGGTTCGGCATCATCGTCGCTCATCAAAAATTGAGCTACAGGTGATCTTAACAACTCACTCCTACACTTTCTCATATATAGATGCTGGATGCTTTTGTAGAGCCTCATCTCAAGCTACTTAAGGCCTGGGTCATAAGAGTTTTAAGAATTAAACATTTTTATTCATAACTTGGTAGAAATTGCTTAAGTTTGTATAGAGCCTCGTAAGGGTATGCCATTTGTGGTTCTTAATTTTTTTAGCAGAATAGTTTGGTGATCACGTGACTTGTGACGTCATAATTGAAAAAAGTAGTAAAAATGCGCTCCGGCTCCCAGTGTTTTATATCGGAAAATTCTGAGTGCAAAACCTTGAAGCCCACTATTGGTCCATTCCCACTCTAATTGGAGAATTGAACATTGTTGCAATTAACAGAAGATATAGGCTAAAAAGTATTTTTTTGAGTTTAATCACGTGACCTGTTTTGCACAATAACTCCTCAAGAAATCGGAAATGTCAAAATCTCCAGCTAGATATGTAAATAGGACACCAATTAGAACTGATAAACAGTGTTTTCTTTTATCTACTGATAAAACTCGCAACCGGAGCCCTGAAAGAGCGATTCAGGGCTTAAGATTCCATAATTGGTCACGTGACCAATCTTAATAAGGATTGTCAAGCTTAAGTTCTTTTTCACATCAATTTATTTCAACACACCAAGTTTTATAGTATTTCATCAAGAAAAGGTAAAGAAATGTTAAATCAAAGTTTAGATTTAAAATCTTGCCTGACCCAGGCCTTAAGTGGCTTGAGATATGAGCATTACTCGAGAATAAAGACTAACCTGTTAAGATTATTTGGCCTGCATTGTTGTTTATTTAATATGTTTAAAAAGCGGGTGCAAGGAGTGAGCCACTCAGTAAAAAAATATTAATAGATAATTACAGAGACTAAAAAGTTTTTTTCCAAGGCTTGTGATGGGATGCAGTGGCGTAGCAAGGGAGGAGCCAGGGGGGGTTGCCCCCCCTAAAATTTTGGACTCAAGCCTTCAACAGAAGGATGATGTCAATGACATCACTTTAAATTTTTACTCAGTTAATTTAATTCACAATATTCAAATGTTATCTCAAGTGTACTCTGCACTCAGATGGAGTTCTCTTGATGCTGGACAAATTCCCACATTCTTTTGTCCCAAAACTTTCTTCCTGGTAAAAATAGGAAAATCAGCATATTTTGGCAGAAACTGGACCTTGAAATTTAACCTTTCCATCAACTGCCCCCCTTTTGCTCAGGCCTTGCTACGCCCCTGATGGGATGGGTTGAAATGGCAGACGTCTTTCATTGGCTGACTGAGTCAGCCATGAGAGATGTCAGTAGGTCACGCTTTCCAGCGGCCATTTTGACCCATCCCATCAAGCCTAAGAAAAAAATCGAACCCAGCTTCTTGAGTGGATTTTGTAGGGAATACTCATTTACTAAAATATTCATTGACATTTAATTCTGAAAGAGGGTTTATTGGTCTGTTGATATTATATTGTATTTGGGGGGTTAATCCTTGGGGTGAGAGTTGACTTTTTGGGGTTTTGCAGCATGATGTGAGTCAAGATGGTGGCTAGCTAACTTGCCAGCCTTTACTAAAGATAGTAGAAAATAGTGGATTTGAAAAAAAACACTAAAAGCATCCATATCACGCTAAAACTTAAGAAGGACACTAATAGAGGTAAGAGCAATGACTCAGTGAAATTTTTAAATCTTTTATTGAATAAATCATGATTTTTCGTATTTCTATGAAAGTCCTATAGTTATACTAATATTGTTTGAGCTGCCTGTGGAGGATCCCTTTAAAATAATCCTAAATTACTAATAAACAAGCAAGGTAGAGTACATCTCATGATCATGGCAACAGTAAATCAACCACTTTATCTCACTGTACATGAATTATGCTTAAGGCACATCCATTAATCTGTTGATCAGTCTGTTGCATTATGTACATGCTGCAGGTCAGCCCTTTGAACTTCCATTGTACCACGGTAAAGATGGTCTTGGTGATGCCACTGATGCTAAAGAACCAAACCTAGGACCACTACAGTCTACCCATGCAGTTCAAGCCCTCACAAGTATTGTGAATGAAAGCCCTGGGGAAATTACCATTGTTGCTTTAGCTCCTCTCACTAATATTGCTTTGGCCATACGCATAGATGAAAGCTTCTCAAAGAACCTGAAAGACATATACATCATGGGTGGAAATAAGCATGGAATAGGAAATCACTTCATCTCAGCAGAATTCAACTGTGGGGCTGACCCTGAGGCTGCTTATGTTGTTCTCCAAGATCTTAAATGTCCAATTTCAATCATAACCTGGGAATTCTGCCTGGAGAATGGAATGGAATGGGAATTCTTTGACCAGTATGTTGGTACTCCTACTACTAAGTCAAATTTCCTAAAGTCAATTTCTAATAGTGTTAAGGAATATGAAGGTAATGGGCCATGGTTGACTGCAGACCCCTTTGTTATGGCTATAGCACTCTGTCCTGAAATTGTGTTGTTACAGCACTTGAAGCATGTCACTATTGAGCTGGTGGGTAAAGTCACTAAAGGCATGATGGTTGTTGATTGGAGAGGTGCTCTTAACAAAAGGAAAAATGTTAATATTATTGAAAAAATTGATTTAGATCAGTTTAGGGCTTTGTTACTCAAATCTGTGCAGTGATGCTCTACAACATCGAAAACTGTGCTTTGAGAAGTAAAATTTTAACTGAAAACAGTGATGAATTGACAGAAAATACAGCCAATCAGAAAGCAGGATAGCTATTGTTACGTTTTGAGAATGGTTTAACATTAAACCAAAATATAAGCATATACAGATAGATAGGCAGGCAGGCAGGAGGGCAGGCAGGCAGGTAGGTAGGTAGATTCATTGGCATTTTTGTAACCTGAAATGCTCCTTTTTGTAACTTTTTTCCCTATTGTAACCTCATTTTAAGTCACAAAAGTTAAATGATCCCTTTTGTAACTTGCATAGAAGGACCCTGTTCCCTAATGTAACCTTAGTGTTCCCTAATGTAACTAGAGCGATCCCTAACTTGACTGTTCCTAATGTAACCTGGACGTTCTCGTTTGTAACATCAGTACTCCCTTCCCTTTCTTCATTCTTCTTTCACTACCCAAATTGTATTTCTGCTTTGTTTTTAGTCAAATGAGAAATATGGTGTATTATTTACAAATATGTATTGTGCTGTTCACTTTTTTATGCACTTGTGATAAAGTGATAATTAAGTGATAAAGCATTGATTCTTTCCTCCATTGATTTAGTAGTGTTCACGTTTACATGGATGTCTATTTTTAATAAAAAGATCTTTAGAATACTTCCCTTGGTACTTCAATTTGAAGTTTTGGTGTTCCTAAGGTTTTCTTGCACAAACAGTGATTTTTAGCATTTAAAGCTTTGATGCGCAGTTACTGTATCCTAAATGATAAATTGTTGAATAATATCATTGTAGACGACAGGTACGACCCTGCATTTTTATCACATTACATCCTAAAGATGCTTTTGCTTGTTGGATTTTGTTGTATGAGTGTTTACCTATCTTGTGATACATGTTTATGGTCCCTTGAACATACAGGTACGATGTTAGTTTATTTTCTTGTAGTCTTTAATGTTGTAACACATGCATGTTGCGTGCTGTCTGCGCTAACATGTTGTTATCGTCTTTACATTGCTTCATATCAAATCAGACTTGTTATCAAAAGAACTGAGTGCGGTATGCTAACAAGGACTATTGAAAATGCTCACATTTTGTAATTAGTTCAATAGTAACGAGTCTGATTTGTATACATTACAAACAAAACCAGCATTAAAAAAGGAAAATAATTGTATCATCTGCGTTAATTTTGCTGTGAGCTCCATAAGCACCTGACCCGGAATTGGCGTAGGAGAGGGCTGGGCCCAAGGGGCCAACTTGAGAAAGTCCTGCCAACGAAAACGAGATAATGCGTCAGCAATGGGGTTTAGGATTCCTGGAACATGAACTGCTGAGAAGGAGAAGTTGAATCGCGCCGCCGCCATTAGGAGACAGCGCACCAAGTGCATGATACATTCAACTTTAGACGATCTGGAGTTGAGAATGGCCACGACCGCCTGATTGTCTGAGCGAAAGACCACGTGGTGTTTGCGCCAATAGTGGCCCCACACGTGCGCAGCGATGGCAATTGGAAACAGCTCTTTGAAGGCTATTGACAGAGGGCGTTGGCGAACACTCCACAGGCCATTATACCATTCTTGGTTGAAAAACGCGCCATAGCCTAATGAGCCAGCTGCATCTGACGTCCCTTCGATCGAAGCCAGGGGTTCCATGCCCGGATAAAGACAAAATGCCACTCCGTTCCACGATTCTAAGAAGTAATTCCACCAACGCAGATCCAGCTGGAACTCAGTATAATCGGACGGTCGCGATTCCTAAAGCAACACAACAAATTAATCACGCGCCGAAGGAATGTCCGACCAGGCCAAACGACTTTGGCAGCGTGATGCAGATGGCCGATCAGCGACTCCAGCTCCTCTCTCCGACACCAACGATGCTCAAACCAGGAGTCTACGAAGGTTCGCAGCTTCGAAAGTTTCTCCTGTGGAAGGCGAGCCGTCTGGTTAACCGAATCTAGCTCAATTCCCAACACGACAAGCGTCGTCGCCGGTCCCTGGCATTTATCGGGATGGAGCGGGAGGCCCAACGCTGCGCAGCAATTTAGAGCAGTCGAAAGGTTGCGTGCACACACGTCAGTGTTCGCGGGACCCGCGGTAATGAAGTCGTCCAAGTAATGCACCAGATCAGATACGCCCTGGTTGTTTAACAAAATTCACTCTACCAGGGACGCGATGGAATCGAAGATAAAAGGCGCAGACCGCAAACCAAACGGAAGGACCAGGTTCACGTAGTACTTTCCACGCCACTGCATACCGAGGAGGTAACGATCGGCTGGGTGAATTGCAACATTGCGATACGCCGACAAAACGTCGAATTTTGCTATGTGGGCACCGTGGCCGTACTTCGCAACCATTCTAATAATATCGTCGACTCTAATGTACTGGAGCGTGAAATCGTCCGGGCTGATGCCGTCGTTCACACTTGAGCCCTCCAGCGACGATAAATCCACAATCAAGTGCCACTTGCCCAGTTGGCCACTCTTGGGGATGACTCCAAAGCTACTAAATCAGGCATGGGCGGGCGCGGAAAGGGGCCAGCAACCCTACCTAAGGCAATCTCGTTAGCCAAATATTCCTCGACCACAGCAGGATGATCCTCGGCTGACTTCTTATTGCGTCGAGCTGGACGCAGAGACGGGACGTAATTAAACCCCAATATGAAACCTGAACAAATCCCATTGATCACAAAATCCACTTTCTCGCGATCAGGGTGGTCTCGTAACTCCGATGCAAAGACTTCCGCCTTGAGAGGCGAAACTATAGACACCAGAGGGAGGGCCGCTGCTGGAACGGAACGCAGAGACACGTTAGAAAAACAGCCCGTCAACGGACGCCGCGCGGATATCGCCTTGCACGATCGCGCCTCAACATGCTGATCCATGCCGCTGAGCACGCTGTCAAGGTAGCCAGCACGCCCTCACCGCCAAGCCTTGCCTTGCATAAGGGCGAAAACTTGCACACAATAGCGCAAAAATACTAGCACTCGAACCCAATGCGTGCCCTGTGGACGACCACAAATAATTATGTCTCTGATCAGACGATTACCATCGACACATCCAGACTATGAGATATGAGCTAAAGTGTCTCCCCCATATCTAGCCATTAGCCAACGGGACAGCTCACAGTATTTGCCCGACGACTGCTTCGCACACCATCTGGGCCACTAATAGGGCAAACCGCGACCCTTTTATTGGCCACAACAAACGATGAAGCCCGACTAACTACGCAATGACTGCCGTCCCTGCTATGAAGAATATTTATAACATAGGTAATATATAACGTGCGCTCTGATTGGGTGATAAGCGCGCGCGAGCGTGCGTCCAGAACTCGTTGGACAGCACGCTGACGTCAATGTTTCCTTTTCTTACAGCGCGCGCCATGTATGGAGAACTTTGAAGGTCATCAGTATTTTTATTTAGGTTAAACGTGCGGCTTATTTCGTTTGTCTATGTTATAAAAGAAATGGTCAACACTCAGCAGTGCGTCCATTGAGTTATGGATGCACTTGGTCGGCTGCTAAGCACTCGAGAAGCTATAGTCGCACTCGGCTACGCCTCGTGCGACTCTTACGCTTCTCTCGTGCTTAGCAGCCTCCCGCGTGCATCCATAACTCAATGGACGCACTGCTGAGTGTTGACCATTTCTTCAGTGGACCTACTAAGGGGTAGACCACGCCCATTGTATTGACATGAATGATATATATGGCGCAGTGAGCAGCGCAACGAATCCGGACACTGCCATGCAAACATCTGGACCTACAACAGGGCCAACCACGCCCATTGTAGGGACCACAACGAACGATATAGCGCAACAAACAGCAGAACACGTCCAGACACAGAAATGCGGAACATCTGGACCTACGATAGGGCCGATCACGCCCATTGTATGGACCACAACGAACGATATAGCGCAACGAACAACGCAACGAAACCAGACACTGCTAAGTGGAGCCTCTGGTCCTACAAACAGGTCAACCACGCCCGTTGTATGGACCGCAAGTTATGGCGCAACAAACCGCGGGACGAATCCAGACACAGACATGTGGCCCATCTGGACCTACCACGAGGCCAACCACGCCCGTTGTACGAATATCGACGAATGATCTAGCGCCACAAACCGCAGAACGGACCCAGTCGCTGCTCGGCAAAACTTGGACCTACAATAGGGCCAACCACTCCCAACGATATAGCGCATCGAAACGGGCAACGAATTCAAAACACTGCTATGCAGGAAAGCTGACCCCACCCACTGTCAGGACCGCAACAATCGATCTGGGAAAAACACCTGGTCACGTGGGTAGAAAAGCGTGCAACATGCTTGGCCATTTATCTACAAAGCACCTGAACTAACAACAAACGTGGTCGACTGGGCCCTACCGACGAAACAGCTGAACGCGCCGGGCAGCAGATCATATAGTTGCTAGCGCGCAACTAGCTCTATGATAGTTCCCTTCCCCACCCCCCTGCAATGGAGGCTGACGCAACCCAAGGTATTACAGATCGCGACTATGCCAAGAAACTGACTTCCCAACCCTTACCAAACAGGTTGGGGGGGGGGGGGAAGGGAGGATCGGGCACAGATTGATACCAAAACTGAGCAAGTGATCACCTCGCTTTATTGACCACAAGAATGGTAACTCCAAGGGACTGAACGACAGTCAAAACGATAACAAATAAACATGCAAACTGCTAAAAACTGTTAGTGAATATATAGTCACAAGCTACAAGGCCCACATCCTGACGGAGAATTCCATTCCCTGAATTACCTGGGGATCATTTTGGGTACTGGAATGGGATCATTTGGGGTCGGGGATCATTTCGGGTACAGCTTGGGGATCATTTCGGGTGCTGTGCAGAACTAAAATAAATCGAGAATATGCAAAAAGGGAAATTCTTTGATCGCGTTGCCAAAGTAACGTCAATCTCCACATAACATAGGTCATCATAAACTTGGATCTTTGTCTAACAAGAGTGTAATACTTAATTTACCATCAGACTGCTCATGAACAAATAGTTTTCACTCAAAGACGACTGGTAGCTCTACTGGAAAACTCAATCGAGCCACCTTAAAAAGTTTTCAGACTTTGCAGTTATCCGGCATGTCAAGGAAATTAGACTTTCATAAGAGATACTCAGTAGCCAATGTCTAATAAGACAAGAATCTTGGGTGTGCGGTCTTTGTTGTTGAACTGTCTAGTTAAATCAATGAACATAAATTCTTGTAAAACATTAACCTTTAATACAATTGTTACCAAAAGAGATTTTTACAATGTACACGGTGATCTAGCACATTTTTATGTATTAAATGAAAAATAACTTGGAAATAATGATAATCATTAAAATAAAATGACAGTATGAATAAGACAATTCCTGAAAAGTAATGAAAAAGATTAGAGGGTTGTCCAATACACACGAATCGAGTCGACTCATAAATGGTGGCTTACAATGTGTAACAGATGGTTTATATTATGGCGAAGTTTTTTTATTAGTTTTTTTTTTTATTTCCTTGCAGAAAGTATTTTTATGCTTTGAAACCGGATAGACTAGGGCAAAACTGAAAAAGTCGATCGCAAAAAAAAGTGCAGAAGGCATTTTAGGGTAGAAGCTGGTAACATAACTATTCTAACTTTTTCATGCTGAATCCGAATATGACAGTTACCAAGATGTATTATGCAATCTTATTCGTGTAAATGACATATTTTGTGAATTGCTACAGTCATTTCATACCGAGCTTTTATCATGTAATTCCAAAAGTTCCTGAACTTAAAAACAATGACCACAGCTGGAAAGAGCACATCAAAATCAGTAAAACTGTGAAGTTTGAAGGATGTAAGTTGAAAAATCAAGGAGATGTGAATTTTCGAAAATCAAAATTTGTTGGTATCTCTTGCATAACAACAAGTGTTTTCATACAAAATTTCGTTTTTTGAAAATTCGCATCTCCTTGATTTTTCAACATATCTTTCAAATTTTACAATTTTACTGATTTTGATGTGCTCTTTCCAGCTATGGTCACATGGTCATTATTGGTCAATAATCTTTTGTCATATTTTTGTGATTGTCATTATCCAGACAGCATCGCTTCATCTCAACTTGATACAATATCATATTCACGAATCGATCAATTGATAATGAGATGCACAGATCGTAAAGACCATTCACGATTCGTACGATTCATGTCGATTCATAAGACCAAGCAGTACTAGCGTGTAAAATGAGAACCACACGAAGACCACAATAAGTAGCCATTCGTTTCATAAAGGTTCAAACGGCTAGGGTGAGGGTTTGCATTGAAATTCAAGACCGCCGAGGGCCGCAGGCCTGAGGTCTTGAATTTCAATGCCAAGGCAGGCCCGTGCGTTTCACGTGGTTTAAAAACTAACCAAACCCTATTTTTATTGTTTCAATGCAAAACTTCTGGAAATAAGAACTCAAATCATCGGATTTGAGTTATAGTATCAAATCCAAGTTATATCGAGTGATTTATATTTGCATTAAATTAACGTCGAGCAATAGCTAAAATACAATACAATACAATACGTTTATTAGTAATTCCCAGAGAGGATTTTGAATACTAATTTACAAAATGTGTGTTGAGATAAAGCTTCTTAAAATTCCATCATGGTCAACGATTTACTGGATAGCATAGTGGTAAGTGAATGGACTAAGATTCAACGGGTTGAGGGTTCGAGACTCGGTAGGGTCAATGCGTAAGATATCATTTGCGATTTTTTTAAGATCAGAATAGTCAATTCATTAAATTTTAAGACTTTCTGACTTCTAGTGTGTGTCTAAAATCTCAAATGCAGTGCATTGAAGGTAAAACTTCTCAAATGTGTATGGCATGACTAGTAACTTGGTAAAAAACCTGATGCAGGTCTTGAATTCAAAATTCAAAACCTGTCCCGGGTCTTCCCCCGAAATTCAAAACCTACATTAAACAATGGAAATAGGGTGTGGTTAGTTTTTAATTATTGTTAAGAAGATATATATCACAATTTGTGCATATAAATAAGATTCTCAATCTGTAGTGCATATCAATTAAGTTCACCATCTGTTACAAATAGTAAACCACCATTTATGAATTGACTTGATTCGTGTGTATTGGATGAACCTGATTGATTAATAAAGACAAACACAGCAGTGTAATGGAATCACTATTTTGTTATACCTGTGGTTTCGTTTTATTGCCCTGGACCTGATAAGCTTTTGTCCATAAACTTTCTCTTGACAAAGCACATCCACCACTGAAATGACACATTGGAGACTACATGTATGAATCACAGGCCAAACCTTTTTATTCATTTCTTTCATTCAAACAAAACCAGCTCTACTCTGATCTCCCTTTTTTCCCTTTTTATTCCATGTTTATACCAATGCAGCCAAAACTAGCTTAATTACAAGTTTCAATTTGTATAATGATGGAATCTAGGGACTATACTAACATGAACATTGGATTACAAAATTCATTATAGAATCCCATAGCTCCCATGAAACTCGTGCGCTGATTGGCTAACGAGTCCATCGAGAAGGGAGAATTCAGCGTGGAATCACCCACTTACACAGGCAGCTAGTCTCCCTCGCAGCCATGTTTAGCCTCATCACAGAATGCTCCCTCTACAAAGTTTTGTTTTTTCATCACACACATCAACAGCATTAACAATCAACAACAATTCGGACAAAACGCACACAATACACACAATTGCACTTTTGCCATAAATTTATGCAGTACTGAAAGGGTGAACATGTGTCGCTAATTTGTGTAATACTTACCTTTGATGGCTTATTAGTCTGAGGGTCAAAAACCTTCTCCACAAGACGTACTCCAAGTTCTTGTCTCAATTGGGTGAGATATGCTCTCATTTGGTCTAATACAATTGAATACAATGAAATTAGTGAGACAAAAAAACAATGGAGAGAAAAATTGTTGGTGGTCACATGAGATTGAAAACTGCTGTAAAGATGACTATATAATTATACAGTAGAGGCTCTTCTTGAGTTCAAATCCTACAGTCTTTTCTCAAAATATTTTTTCTCAAAAATTTCTGTACTTGGTAAATGGTATAACAGGGTTCAGGTGAAAAAATTTTAACTAGTCTTGTGTTCACATCCACTGTATATACAATGTAGATGGCTGAGGGAAGTAAAGAATGAGGTTGATATCTAAAGATCAACCTTGAAAGAGGTCTCTATCTGTATAAAGACCTTGAATACACAATCTTGGACATAACCTTTGAGACAATGCAGCATTTTTCTTACAAACGAGCTTGGTTTGAGAGTGGTTTGACTTCTTCTAGTGACCCTACCTGCTTCTTGCTTGCTGGAAGGTTTTTGGTACATTGCATTCAAAGGAAAGCGTGAATCTCCTGGCAGATCAAAGTTGCTGATTGCAAGGGTTAGCAATTGCTTTTTAGCGTCATCTTTACTTGAGGCCTAAGAATTGAAGTTTCAGATACTGACATATGACAAACATGACATTGTGTGATGGAATAGGAACAAGGATTTGCTAAAGGCTAATTGCTTTATTACATGATGTTAAGACAAAATACAATATTAATATACAGTCAATCCCATTCACCTTGTCCAGAAGAAAAGATATTTAGACCATTACAAATACATGTATCACATCTCATTAAATATAGCCTGTACATGTATGTCTAGCCATCAAGAGGGGTGGGGGGGGGGGGGGGGGACTGATGGAGCTGGAAAAGGAACATGTAGGTGACCAAAGTTCTGCATTTGTCATTAGTATTATTGTGGTGTATATCACTGGTCACATTTACCTTTTGTAATTTCTTCAGACATTCAGTAACATAGAGAGTTAGGTATATCAAAACACGATCTGCCTCACTCTACAAAACAAAGACAAAAAATGAGTAAACTGTCGTCTAATTGCTGCAAGCCTTAGTGAGCAGTGACACTAATCTTGGTCTTGTGTTGGGCTTCCTGTTTCCAAAATTAGTGACACAATTTGAGATTTGAGGATTTCACTTTGTGAAGATGATTTTTGGAGCATGTGCTACGTGCCCTTTGCATGATGTTCAGCATATTCTAGACTGTCGATCTCATGGCCATATTTTTGGTAAGCAAAAAAAAACAGGTTAACTTCTACTTTATTTATCGCTGGAAGTATTTATCAAGGTGACAAATGATTTGATGATATTTCAAGGGGTCCAAATACAATGTTCTTTTATGAGCTCTTTTGTATGCTCAATCACTCCAACTTGCATCATGGACCACTGAAATAATTGATCAAATCCCAGCACATGGACTCATTGCACTTGATCACATTTTAGCTTTAATGGCCTCATTCCACTAGTAAGTTCTACAGCAAAAATCGTTGCATTACAACCCATATTTTTCCTATCTTTTGTTAGATTTTTTCCCTTGGGAGCAGAGATTATTGAAATCAACCCAATGATTTTATTGAACTCTGCCGCAGAGGGTGATTTAAAGATTAAAAACCTGATGTTGGTTTTGATACAACCATTTTTGTTGTCACAAGAACATCATAAAATCATCACAAACCTTGATTTCATATGTTTTGAAGAAGACATTAGCTTTAAAATAGTAGATGGCTTCATCTATAATATCAGGACCCCCTTGAGCTGAAATGAATATTTCTGAGCTTTAGTACATGTATTTTTGTTATTTATAGTAATCACATCACATTTAGCTGCATCAAATAAATATAAACAGCCATTGCTAACCAATAAATAGAATAGAATAAATGAGATTTTGATATACATATCAAGATTTACTCACTAAAAATCCATTTTAATTAGTAACTTTTCATTTGTTCACTGCTCTTAGCCAATCAAAAGGTGTGTACACTGTATCATTTTTTCAAGTGAGAAAAATGATAGTCCAATCAGAATGCGGAATGACAAAAACAATTTGGCAATCGGTTGAGGTCTATTAAATCAATGAACGGGGAGCAATTTGAAAGATGTCTATGCATCAGTTGGTCACTTCTACTTACATGCACTTTGAGCCTAAAAGCAAGTGATCTATCAGTTTCCCCTATATAAAACTCACCGCATCCTAGGCAAGTTAATGTATAAATTACTTTGGAATTCTACAGTGGTGGAATTGGGTCCTTATTAGAACAGAATTGTGCAACCTTTGTTGTATCGTAACAAACTATGAATTTTACTTTCTTAGAAAAACCTGTTTAGTTTCTTGATACACCTATGAACTAAATTTTCTCCTTTTTTCCCAGCATAGGGCAATTTTAACCAAACTAAAGGGACTGTATACACCTATTTCAAAAAAGGTTGTCATCGCTAAGAGCGATAGGCGATAGGTAATAGGTCATTCCAAGACCGCAAAGCACTATCGATTTCTAATTGATTTACATATGAATAGCCAAATATTTGATGGAAGAGTGTAAAGAAAGATTTAGGATGGCTTAATTAAGAAATCAATAGTGCTTTGCGGTCTTGGAATGACCTATTACCTATCGCCTATCGCTCTTAGCGGTGACAACCTTTTTTGAAATAGGTGTATATTATCTGTAGATTTTTTGTTATTTTGAAGTTTATATTATTTTGAATAGTACTATCAAGATGCTTAATAAGAGAATAATGAATTTGTTTCGGAAACTCATTCCAGTACAAAAACTCCTTAAGTTTCAAAACTTGCTGATGAATCAACTTGGCATTGCTGCAGATCTTCTGTGCATGAGAAAAACAATGCTTTAATCCATGCATGTGGATATGCAATCCACAAGTTAAAAATACTCTGAACTTTGATTTTAACACCATAAAAGATACCAAATCGCTGATTTTTAAACCTAAGAGATACGACGAGCATACCCGATGCTTTTACAATCGAGTAACCCCCACCCACCCACCCCCCGGGCATTTGTATAGTGATGCATGATTGCAACTCTATTGTGGTGTGAACAGCAACAAGTCCAGGGGCAGATCCAGGATTCTGCAAAGGGGTGTCCCAAATAGGCCTTTAGAGAGATGACGTCACATCCAAGATGGCGGCCTCCTAACAATGGAATCTGATGACGTCATCTCGTATGGCGCTAGGGGGTGTCCGGTGCACCTATGGAGACCCCCTGGATCCGCCCTGAAGTCTTCCACCTTCGCGTAGTATTACTACTGCGATATACCTCTTTCAAGGTCCTTTGAGGTTGGTCAATGGCAATCACAACGAACTTTTTTCAAATATGTTGATACCACACGATTCAAGTATTAATGTACGTAAGTATTAATTTTTGAGCTAGAAAGCGTCGTACGCCGATATGTTTGTTCTAAGCTCACAGCATTTCACTTTCTGTTAGAAACGGCTAGTAAATAAAAGTACTCACAGCCTGGAGGAGCAGGACCCTTGAAGTTCGTATTGACGGGAAGCAGCGCCATGTTGCCAATTGACAATTTCGCTTCCAAACTCGAGTGATAGGCCTATAAAAACGTTGAAACTAGTAAATACACACATCCATCAATAACCTATAGAGAAGAAGTTCTCTTTACGGTGTATTTGTACTCACAGGCATTGTTAAAAGGCTTCAAAATAAACAAAATCTTCTCCTTCACCTTCAGAGGAAGTAAACTCCCATATTACCCAGGATTCCTCTTCCTTCCGCAAATCCCAGAAGACACAGCGGTCGCTAGTTTTACCACAGGTAACCCAAACTATGCAAGAACTGTACACAGGCTAGGCACCTCCGTCGCGTCCTCGGAGACCCCCTCCCCCCTCCGTGACGCCCTGGGTCTCCGAGGACGAGGCACCTCAAGCAATCATTTAGAATAGAAGGATGAACATCAGCACGAGTAGGGAATATTTAGTTGTTTCTTTTGTCTTTCGTGGTTACGAGCCTTACTGATGATCAAGGCTGACATTTTTCGCGACCGCGGTCATGTTTTCGAGAAAGTCTTCTAGGAATTTTATAAGTTATCAAGTTATACAGCGCAGTGTCTTGTCTAAACCATCAGCTCCTTGATGCATCCGGTCAGGGTGTTCAGTACAAGTAGACTTCGATCCGAGTGGCCAACATGCGTAAATCAGCAGTTTATAACGTTTTTTTGTCGGATTTTTACTGAGCTTTAATTTTCTCGTCTTGTCAGAGACGACGCCATTTTGTTTGCTTGGCGCACCCACCAGAAAATGAACAGTCCAGTACCTATCCTCCCCTACTTGGAAAAAAATGATCGTTTTGATTTTCAATTTTCTAAATAATCGAGCTCATTCTTACTAATTTTTACGGAATAAAGTATTTTGCGAACTTTTCTGCATATATACATATGAAGAATTTAGCAAATTTTGCATATATGTGACGGTATTTTTATATTTTAGACTATACCTCAACCCGACCTTGAAATAATTCGCACTACTGAACTTCTTCGAGGAATCTATACATTTATTTTCATAGTTGGAAATATATAGATATTTGTCCAACAAATCCCACAGCCAAGCTCCCGTGGCACAGTCGGTTAGCGCGTCGTACTTATAAGCAGTATGGGCGAAAGCGAGGGTGCCCTACTAAGAAATGCGAAGGTCGGGAGTTCGAGCCTCCCCGGGAGCATGTGGCATTTTTTTTTCTCCTCATAAACATCATAGTGTCCTTAATTTTATCCTTTTTTTCCTTTGAAATGGTCATATAGATACATCTAATGAAAAGTATTCCATTTAAAACTGAAATGCCATCATCGATTTTTTGAGATGAAGTCACACGTGCTATTAATTTTGCATGGACCTTTTTAGCATAAGTATCTGATACGCCGGGCTAATACGTTTTCTTTTTCTCTTTATACGGTATTAGAGAAATTAAATTATGTGCTGTAAAGCAAAAGTTGCCATAAACAAATTTGCCTAAAATTACGGCATTTGGAGGGACTGGGTTGTTGGTGGATTTGAAACGCGGAAGACTGGAGGAGGCTCTGAAATTGCTTCAAGTCAAGGCTGCTTCCAAGTATTCTTGATCCGATGTCGCTTATACGTTTAGGCAACTATGCCTGATTATTGGATGTTGGCAGGGCTAGGCTCTGCCGTTCTGTCTGGCCTGTTTTACACGTTCTACAAGAATAAGAACGACGTTGTAAGAAGCCTTCAGGTTTGTGTTAAACCCGAGTCTGACAAATAGGAACTGTGGGTTCGCTTCCTTTATTCGTCTGTACATTGTCAACAGCTTTTTTGTTATATTTAGATCTATATGGCTATGATCTCATCGGAACTGTAACTATAGTCAATTGTATGCTGGTAATTTTAATGTGCTCGCAACCATACATGTAGCTCATAAATTCTTGGATGACTTCACTTCACTTCACTTCAATTCAGGACGGTAGCCACTAATTGAGACCTACTTTTAATTCAATTTCTCTACGTTTTTCTTGTAGACTTTTTAAAGGGTTTTTGATTTACAGAAAAAATTGCGGGGTATCCATGTATTTAATGGAGATAATTTAATGGTATAAACATGGCCAATAACCGCTGACCAGCAATTTTTCAGATTTTTAATATATCATTAATTTTGAACCCGACTTACTCGCTAAAGTGGTTCTAAACCGTTCTTCATCGCAACTGGAATGAACTGCATTAATTACAAGAATTGTTCTCATTTATATGCAATCCCCAGGGACCATATTACCAATTCAAATGGACTTTGAATGGTGTAATATTCTTCCCTGTGTATTGTTATTCATGAGTATGATAATGAGGTATGGGGAATCACTCTGACTTCCCCAACTGGACACCCTACTTCATTCAAAGTCACATCATAGCTACCCCTACAATCCTATAGAACCACACTTATTTCAAATGCCGGAATAAATGCTTATTGTAAAATACATTGCAGCCAGAAAGCTAAATTGCGTATTAACTACATTGATAAAATGGAAATTCCATTAGATTCCATTAGATTCCACTTAGATTCCATGTTTTCTTCCCAATCCTTATCCTTATTACTCCAAACAAACAATACACAAGCAAGTGAAATGGTCTTTACTTATATACCATAAGCCAAGCAATGCCTTGGGGATGTATACTGTACACGCAACTGGATATTTCTCCATTTTCTTTTTTGTTGCTGTTGTTGTTGCTCGCTTGTCAATTGATCAGCCACACCTTTGCACAAGATAAGCCAGTCTCGGATCGTGGTCCTTTGTCCCTCCTGATCACGTGTCCACAGAAATGTTCCATGACTTGTTGGCTCTCTTTCAGTTCCCACGTCATGTGTTGATCGATATTAATCCTTTATGGTTTAGACTGGAGGCACCATTAAGTAAGGGGTTCCCGATCAGGAGGGAGTAATCTCAAAATGCCTGCAAGCAGTACATCTACTGATCACCGAGATTTGCGGCAAACCAACAGGGGTTACTCGCCCTAATCAGGGACAACAAAAATGGGGTTTCAAACATCAATTCAAGTAACCGTTTAGCCTCACAAGCACAATAATTATTAATTGATACAACTTCAGCCTTACACAGGCACAATTCAGATATAACTTTTCAGCCACACAGGCACAATTTGATATAACTTTTCAGCCTCACAGGCACAATTGGTATAACTTTCCAGCCACACAGGCACAATTGATACTATAACTTTTCAGCCACACAGGCACAATTCATATAACTTTTCAGCCTCACAGGCAAAATTGGTATAACTTTTCAGCCTCACGTCAGGCTCAATTCATATAACTTTTCAGCGACACAGGCACAATTCATATAACTTTTCAGCCACACAGGCACAATTTATTCATATACATTTTCAGCCCCACAGGCACAATTGGTATAACTTTTCAGCCTCACAGGCTCAATTCATATAACTTTTCAGCCTCACAGGCTCAATTCATATAACTTTTCAGCCTCACAGGCAAAATTGGTATAACTTTTCAGCCTCACAAGCACAATTGGTATAACTTTTCAGCCTCACAGGCTCAATTCATATAACTTTTCAGCCATACAGGCATAATTTTTGCAAAAACTTCAGCCACACAGGCGCAATAGGGACAAAAATTGCAGTCATACCAGTACAATTGATACAACCTTTCAGCCCAGCTCCCAGGCACAATTGGTACGAAATTTTATATGGGCACATTTAAAAAAATCTTACTCACATACTACAGGAATACCACTCAAAATTCTCTGTAGTTCACATCCACGTGGAAATTCTTGTGACATAAAGCCACATGGCGAACAAACCACAAAAATATCGTCAAATTGACTACTCCGTAACTTCAAACTACAAGAGCTGTAAGTAATTTTGAGTCATATAAACCATGCTTTAGCCATATTTCAGTTGGCTGATTTCAACAATACCCATGTTTTGGCCATATATACCCACATAAGTCAATACATGGCCTATATGTGGGGGTTAGAAACCATTTTCAGCAATACAATACCCATGTTTTAGCCATGTACCCATATTACCCATATAAGTCAATTTATGGTCTATATATGGGTGCTAAGGACCATGCTTTTGCCATATACCAGCTTAGCTTGAAAATTTGGGGCCAGATTTATCCCATATATGGCAAAAATGCACCATATAATTTCTAGACATTAGCCATATTCCATCATATATTCCCATATTAAGGCCATAATAAAACGTTTGGTATATGCACAACTACGTGTGATGGGTGTGGTTGTCGAAATAGCATTGTGGTTGTTGAAATAGCATTGATAAGTAAATAATAGTCCATACCAACAATAATAGTACATACCAACAATTTATGCATTGATGTTCTGCATGTGATCATGCTTGAAGCTAGTTTGACTGACAAGAAATTGCCTCTTCGATATGTGGTAAAAAATATTTACAGTGGTAAAAATAATTTCCGTGGTATGTATTTTTCTTTACCAATTTTTTACACCAACTATACTAACAAATGGTCAAAATCAATGAGTTTATTAATTTTGATCATCAGTGTGATGTAAATTGTTAGTAAAGAGTCCATACCACATTGTAAATTATATATATTCAGGGTTTGAAATTTTGACTTTCAGAGTGCCACACAAGTTGAGTTTGGTTCTGAATTAAGAAAGGTCTTAGAATCATCAGAGGACCATTGTTTACCATATGTTGCTATCAAGGGTGAGGTACAACCAAACAAGGCCACTGATGTTTTAACAAGTGCATATGTGCCTGATTTACAAAGTCTTGTAAAAAAGGTTCACACTTATGAGCTTAAAAGTGAATGGAGTGAGTCATCAAGAATTTGGTAAGTAAATTAAGATTATGCAATTGCAATAGCAATGTTATATTTTTCCAATTCCCCAGTAAAATCCACATATATTTATGTATTTTAAAATGTTTTTATTGATATATAATTTATTGATGAAATACCTATGTTTCTTCATTGTGTAGTTCCAGGAAATATCTCGACCGATCAGAAACTTGGTCGTTATCTTCGGTTTGTGGTTAGAGAGCAATTTCTGATTGGCCAAGAAACAACAGAAGCATTCCTGAAATTCCTGAGATTCTTTCTGTTAGGTAGTCTAATGTGTGAATCTGCCCAAATAGGCTTCAATCATGTTAAGGCTGATTTACACGCTAAGATTGTCGGTCCGATTTTTTTAAAAGGTTTGTTTGGGAAAAGAAAAAATCGGCCCGATTCGCAGAAATCGACTCCATACAATGAATAACAATTATTAATGAAAGACACTCTTTTTACAAATGTAACATTTTTTAAAATATTTATAGGTATGATGTCAAACGACTGCTTAATACAGTGGTGCAGTCAGTACCGTTCAAATTGTGTTCAGGTGATGAGTCTCTTGTGGTGACAGAGCCTTTGTCAGCAAAGAACTTAGAACTGCAAAATGTGTACGATAAGTTTGAACCAGTAACTCATAATACTACACAAACTATACTGCAATGGGCAAGTGGAGATAAAACTAAAGGGTTTCAGACTGTAGAAGAGGTCCTTCCCATAGGAACTACACTGCTCGGAATTGGAAAGCTATCTCTTACAAAGGATGGTATGGTTTTAAGCCCCCCATCCGATGGAAAACCTTATTTCCTCTCACAGCTAAGTATGGATGCTCTAATACGCAACGCCCAATCGAATAAAGGATTATGGAAAACAATAAGTATTATGTTTGCGTGCACTAGCGGAATCTTGTTTTGTGTCGCCCTTTACAAGTGTTACAAGAAATGGAAAGAAAGAATGCAAAATGAACAGATTTTTAGAGAGCTAATGGAAGAGGGAGAGAACTTCAGCTCTGGACCTGTTGGAGAGACTTGTGTCATCTGTTTAGATAGACCACGTGATGTGGTCATTCTTGAATGTGGACATATATGTGTGTGTCGAGCATGCTCACAACATATTACCGAGTGTCCTGTATGCCGAGGAAATATTGCACGCTTAATATCCACCTACAGAAGTTAATTTTTTTCTTGTACGTTATAAATCCCTTGCTGTATAGTAAATGTCAAGAATGAGGGTGTTAATCTGCTATGATAACGTTTTAATAAGTTGTTGTTACTTATTATGTTCAATTAAACTCATTTCTTAAAAACTAGTAATGGTAGTTTTTTAGGTGCTAGGGATACAGTCAGGATCAAATAAAGACATGCATTAAGGTGGCTCGATATAGTTTTTTATTGACCACGCTTCCGTTTTTCATTCCACGAATTGAGCAACTTACTCTTGACCAACCAAAACGGTTTTTACACTTGTTATTGGACTTAAATCAAAGTTTATATTTTTGTCTATTTCACTTCAATGTGTGTTGCTATAGCGACGGTAAACAAAGATGGCTGAAATTAATTTTTCTAAAATATATTTCGAACTCGAGCAGCTCTTATGACGTCACTTAAGCACTTCACAAAATACGTCATTTTCTCCGTGAAGATCGCAGAATTCATCTTGGTACATAACTGTCATATTCGACCTCAGCGTGAAAAATCGGTGAAGAAAAGTTGTATTACCATCTACACGAAAATGCCTTAGACATTTTTTGCGCTTCTTCTATTAGTTTTATCTTATTTCTGAATTTAGCGCCCAAAATATAACTGGAAAGTACGTAGTCTCCTACGCAGCCGCAATTTTGTTGTCACGCTTGGGCTTAGCCCCCAAAAACAAGCGGCGCTTAATAACTTAACGCGCCGTGAACATCGCGCAGATATCAGATCAATACCAGTTTCGCTCTCTTAGTATTATGCTCTCTTTGAATCTTTCAATGGATTATTGCAATTTAATGGAATTATAACAGGAAAATATAATATACCAATTGTTATAGCTTTTAAAAAGTTTATATTGACAATTAAGTAAATTGTGTTTGTGGAGAATGGATGAAAACATTCACGTTGAATGACACCTGATAAAATCATATGTCAAAAGAACTGTTTTTGTTTACCCCAGAGGTCGCAATAGAGCGACAAGTGGTGCTACAGAGCAAACCAGTTACTGAGTTGACACAGTCTTTACGATCTACGGATTTCCACTTGTAACTGCTGGCTCCAACGAACTTCATTCTGACAATTCTGTGTATCTCTGACGCTCCAACAGAAAATAAACATCCGATGCAACTAAAAATTGAATCGTAAAGTACTTTTATATGGGGTACGAGGTCCACGGTCTTACCTCATTCTCTCTTAGCTTGGTTACACTTTATTAATAATTTGTTCGGGTTATTTTTTCAATGTAATTTTAATAAATTTATTGGTCGTCTTAAGCGGAAAAAAAGAAGAAGAAGAAAAGAAAAAAAAAGAAAGAAAGAAAGGAAAAAATAAAAAAGACGACGGAAATTAACATGAGAAATCAATTCCACCACAAAGGTTGATTGGGACATAAACATGGCTGCTGTCTCGGGGTCTCAGACGTCGCACGCCTTCAGTTTTTGTTTTAGATATTGCCATCTGAAAAAGACTACACTCGCATTTAGGTCTTTGCTACTTTATTTATTGTACTTGAAAAAAAAACCACTATATCAAAATCTGATAATGGTTCACTTATGTGTGGAAGTGTCATTTTGTTACACGAGTCTGTTTTCCTAACTGCGGAAGTAATTCTTTTCATCGTAAAGTCTTAACTAATCGTTTTTGTATCTAAATGTCCATTAAAACAATAAAAATCCAAATGTTACCGCAACACCTTTATTTTACGCTTTGATACTTTTAGCTCGAGTTGTTTTTGTTTGGACGGTTTTGGGGAGGGGTGGTAGATTTGGTAATCGAGCATTGCAGGTTTATGAGGAACACTGTGACCACCAGAACCCGTGATATAAGCCACCTGGTTGCCAACGGGAAAATAAAATCATTAGAAATACTCCGTCAAGATTTCCTTAATTGATTTCTCCAAGAATTACAAAAAGTTTTAGGCGTTGTATCTGCTATTCGTGTGCCAATTTATAAGTTTGTTGAGAGGTTACGCCGGAATTCATAGGTTGGAAACCAGGATGTTTCTTTTTTATCGTAGGAAAATACTTACTTTTCTAACCATACAATGAGACAAAATTTTGAAAATAAATAAAATGCTCCAATCGTAACGACGGTTCTGCGCAGGTTTGTCTGCAAACTGGTATTATGACGTGGCGCGTGTTTTTATGGTTGTGAGCACACGCTTCCTTGATCACAATCAGTAGCAAAGTACCATGCAATTAACTTTATACCACAACCATCTTAAGGAAAATACTGTAGCAGTAGCCGAGTGATGAAAGAAATATAGTCGATACATAGTTACTGGAAAAGAGAAACCGTTTACTATGAACTAACGCAGCTTTTGTGGGATTCCTGTTTTAAGCCCTGGCAAAGACAGCAGAAGAATATCAAAATGGAGGACGAAAGCTTAGTCGTGGGAAAAACCGTGGTTTTAGTGTTAATCTTTATCGTAAGTGTAACAGGAAATGGATTGGTGTGTTACTGTGGGCTCCACACCCAGAGAATGTCCGCCATGAATCACATTATCGTGAATTTAGCAGCCAGTGAAATCATGATCGCATTCATTGTTATTCCTATCAAGATCGAGCGCGAGTTGACCGGAGAGATAATGCTGGGCGGTACTCTTTGTAAGCTATTGGAGTATCTCCAGACTGTAGCGCTTGGTTCTTCTATGATGTCTTTAATAATGTTAGCTGTGGATCGCTACTGTTCAATATTTCATCCCTTATCCAAGATAACTCGTCGTCAGGCCAAGCACATGATGGTATTTTCCTGGTGTTATCCACTTTTGTGTGCAAGCCCTGTGATGTACTACGTACTGGGCACGACTCATCAGCCTAACGCCCTATTACTACAGTGTCAGCATGGCCGTGCACTCACCCAGCTCGATAGATTATACTCTTTAATTCAACTTTGGTTGGTGTTTTTATTGCCAGTATTAATGGTTACAATGGTTTATATCGTGATCATTACTCGTCTTCTTCGAAGTGGTTCACCTTCGAGAGGAAGAGTCACTAGTGTAGGGACTAAACCGGTTCAATACCCTGGTCCTATTCATCGCAGCTACACCACAGCTTTTGACTCAAACATAGTTCCATTAGCAAAACGACGTTCCGTCGTCATGAACCTCATCGTAATGTCAACGTACTTATTTTGCTGGGCTCCATTAGCAGCAATTTTTGTTATAAGAAATATCCAGACTTTTAAATATGACGTAGGGTTTCAAACAATGCATGATCTTTCGTCTTTTCTCGCGCTTGCAAAACTGTGTGTGAATCCAGCCATTTACAGCTTTTTTGACAATGCTATTCGCGATCAGTTGTGTCGATGTAGGTGCAACAAAACTAATGAACAAGTTTACCCTGACAAATGTATGCGAGGGAAGTTAAGTGAACTTAGTGTCAGTCGCATTGGTTACTCGAAAATAACTGACTCAGCAACGAACAGTGAACCTTTATTGCTCACAGAATCGAATCAGCGTACCTCGTACAAAGCAACAACGTTTAATGCTGAAAAGCTGGCACAAATGATCTCCAACACTCGACGATATCGAAGTCTTGGCATGTTTACCTCTAGGAGTTCGAACATTTAGGCATTTACAATATCACATCGGAATAGTGCACGTACAATTTATACTATATTAGTACTATAGTACTACTGAGAGACAATGAGAAAATGGGCGACCAAAAAGATAAATGAGAATCCCGCTAAAATTGTCACAAGAAAGCGTCTCTTCATGACGAGGAAGTAAAAATAGCGATGAAACGGGAAACTGTAGAAACATTTGTGGAAATGATGGCCGATTATTAGAATATCGCTTTTAACAAAACGACATACATGCATATACAGAGGGTCGATCTAGCGTTCATTTGTTTTTTATATACATGACTATTAACCTAACTGGAAGAGTGAACGGCTTTTTTTAGTTTGGTCACTATAGCTAGTGACCATAAATTGCATGAATAACAATTTGTTAGCCGAGTAGAGCCGGCGTAATTTAGTAGCTGTGAATTTTGTTTGTAATAAATCACTAAGTGATAGATAAAAAAGAAGTGAAGCCTAGATAACATCTAAAACTACGCTTACTGATGTTAGGTTTATGGTTATCTACGGTGGATTGTCAAAACTTTTCTGAAAAGTCAACAAAATTAAATAAATAATTCATAATCTTTGTCGACCTGAAAATTTACTTCTTGACACCAAATACGAGTCCAGGTTACTTGTATATATTCGCGCGCGAATTTTAAGGAGCGTGAGATAGATTGTTACAATGTGTCAATTAAATACACTAGTTACAAGTATATAGTGCAGATTTCGTATGAGTGTGATAAGGACCGCGCCGTGCCGTGACCGTGTCAGTGCCGTGTTTCCTATCAAAACATTTGAAAATTCTGCCGTAACCGCGCCGCGACCGTGCCGCGACCTTTTCACACTCACACGAAATCTGCACTATGTAAGAGTTAATTACCGAGAACCGAGGCTTTTAGCCATTTATATATAATTGAGGAGGTTTTCACACAAAATCAGTCCCTAGCTAGGGGAGTCTAAAGGGGGAGTCTAAAACAGGGGTGGCGAATTTCGACTAAAATGGGGGCAGTGTCTCAACAGGTTTTGCGCACCGATGTAGATGTACTTCTCCTGTAACGGTTAATGGAGTCGTATCATCAGCTTGCAAGGTTTGCTGGGAGGATTTTTGTATGGTCATCCCCAGGGACTGTGCAGTAGACGCTTTGATCATACTGGTCTCCGCTCTAGTGTCGAGGGTGAGTTTCAGCGGGTGCTGACAGTAATAGGTAAGAACTGTGGGAGACACTTCGAGGGCGGTGGCATGTGAGACACTTGGGACACCAAGGAATCCCAACGTATCAGTTTTATGGCTAGGACACTTAGGACACTTGGGACAGTTGGAACAACGGGGCGTCCCTCGTGGGGGCGCAGGCATGCACGTGGCCAATTAACATGACTGCTGCCCTTATTAATCAAAACCACTTACAAACAACCTAAACTTTCTGAAAGTGATAACGTTAGCTTTGTACAACAGTTATTCTTAAGTTGAATAGTTTTTGTTGCCCAATGTTTGAACGCGAAAAAAATCTCCTCTTATGCAAACTATAGGCCATAACTCTAAAAATCTATGATAGTAGACATTGGTGATGATTGTGGATGCTATATGTTTTGACTACCAGTAACTACGTCCTCATAGAGGGCTTTTATTTGTTAAAAGTATAAATTCAAGGAGTTTTCAAGGAGTTTGAGCAGAATTTCTAAAATTCAAAGGCTTTTCAAGCGTCCTTGAAAAGGAATTTTCAAGGAGTTTAAGGAGTAGCACGAGTCCTGACATTCTCTTTGAAATAAACTTTTATTCAAAAATTTAAAGTCTCTGGTATTTTAGAGAATTTTTTTTTGAGTTGTCTAAAGGCCGATTTACAGTCCACGGTACGATTTTGCCTGCAGCTTGTCGCATGCAACCTGCCTACGACATATCTTAAGCACCATTCACACGCTCACGACTATCACGCCATTTTCCTACGACAAATGTTAGGCCGCATGCGACTGTCTTAGAAGAGTCGTAGGGGCATTCACACGGCACGACTTTGTTCTAAGATGTGTTGTCTACGTCAAGTCGCCTGCGACAATCGTACCGTGTAAATCAGCCTTAAAACTTCGCTGTTACTACTGCAGTCATCTACTATAAAACAAAAACCTGACTCAGCTGGTACGGGAGATTTTTACGGTCAACCCCAACCCCATAGTCACATTTTGCCATAATGTATTTCACAGAGAAAAGCTAAGTTGAGGCAAGAGAAGGAATCCCGCGTATTAGGTCTTTGGACAATCATATGCCCCGTTTGATGCTATTTTTAGGGTGAATCTGATTGGTCGAGAGCGCGCGAGCTTTCGCATACGAAAAAAATTGCTCTGTAAAACGAAGATTTGATATATCTTACTCGAATCTTACGCTGACAGTAGATTTGTTTAAATATTTATACAATATAACAACAAGAAATATGAAAAATTCGAAAATGGTCTTGGTTAAGTCGAACATCCGCGCGGTCATAGTGCATATGATGGGTCACGGAGATTTGTTCTTTTACCTCATTTTCTCTGGATTTCATCTACCCCTACCATACCCCTACTAGCTCTACCCCTTGTGCAGCAACTACGGAGCGAGTGAAAAGATGGCTGTTACTCAGGCTGATTATATTTTGGTCATTTTAATAATATGAAATAAACTAGTTCTATTGTTACTATCTAAATATCTTACATTTCATTGTATCATTTGCTATTTGTTCAAATACCCTACAACTTTGAATATATACGTGGTAGGTGTATTCATTTTCAATTGCTGATTTAAAGATTTCTGTGATCATATCTTTAACATTCGGAGAATGGCATCTCAATAAAATTTATATATTACGCAATTATGTATACAAATACAGTCATTCTCAAAAAAGTTATCCAGATGAAAAGACGTTTAGTCATTAATAAACATTTCCAAAGTTTCTTAGTAGCACCAGAGACAAAATAACTTTCAAACATACGATAAATGATTTTAATCTTGACATGTTTCGGCATCCTTATGCCATCATCAGAAGAATGAATACAAAGTTCGTTATAAATGCTATATAAACTAATGGTTACAATTGATTGACAGGTAATATAATACAATAATGAAGTTTTTAGATAAGCTAATAACTAATCAAATAACAGAAAAGAAAGGAAGTGGTATATAAGATAAACTAAATCTAGACATAAAGTTTATGGTTTAAAGAAGGTTTTCATGTGTTTAACCTGGACGTTAAGTTCAGGTTTTAACGTTTCAATAAAGAAAGCTTCTTTTAATTTAAGATAGATAAGAGATTGAGCAGTGTCTAGAATTTTAAAACAAGCAAGAGAGTATTTATCACGGCACTTTTTAGATTGTTTGAGATGTTTAAAGATATGCGAGTTTTTATCCGTAAAAATATGTTCTTTAATCCTTGTTGAAAAATGGCGAGAAGACTCACCGATATAACGGGATTGACATCCCGCACATGTAAATTGATAAATAACACAGGATTTAAGAGCATCTGGAATAGGATCTTTAAAACTGAAAAACTGTTTAATTTTAAAAGACGTGAAAACAAGTTTTAAGTTAAATTCCGGACAAAAGAGTTTACAAAGTTTTTTAATTTTAGCTTGAGTTATTTTAGAAAAGTTACCGATGTAAGGTAATTTAAAATAACGAACTTCAAGTGAAGTGTCGTTAACTTGAGAGGAGCCGTTTGAATTGACTGCATTGTTTGTGTTGAAATATCTCAGCAACACAAACAATGCAGTCAATTCAAACGGCTCCTCTCAAGTTAACGACACTTCACTTGAAGTTCGTTATTTTAAATTACCTTACATCGGTAACTTTTCTAAAATAACTCAAGCTAAAATTAAAAAACTTTGTAAACTCTTAAAATCATTTATCGTATGTTTGAAAGTTATTAATAAACATATTTACATATATCACATTTTCAATGTGCTGCAAAACTGCAATCCATTATACACAATATATAATATGCAATGTACTTTGGTACTTTGAATTGAAATTGAAAATCTGATATATATTATGCAAATGAATTTATTAACGACTAAATGTCTTTTCAGCTTGACAACTTTTTTGAGAATGACTGTATATCAAAAATTGTACTTTCACGAAATTCATATATTAGAAAATCACTGTGTGGCCTTCCTGTGCTACTTTAAACTGCTGCTTATAAGCCCTGCTGGCGTATACAAATTTGTAATGCATCGAGCGTTATTTTAGTTTTTGAAACTTTATCTTTTAACCAGAGAAACACTTTACAATTATCATGGAACCTGGTTACTTCCCGACAAATATATTTAGAAAGTACGCCAATGTAAAATTTATGCACCAATGATTTTTTCTATCTGATTTTCAGTAACTGAAGGGGGGAAGGGAAAAGTAATCTCTGCGTGGTCACTGAAATTCAAAGTTCTCCTGAAGATTCTTTTAAGTTAGCCTGCGTACCGGTAGACTGCGAGCAGTCCCACTTTTCCCTCCAGATTCAGTAAAGACGAATTTATACAATACGTGGACGAGCGGCAATGGGGACAAGTTAAGGAGGGTAGAGGAAAGTAGGGCCTGCAAGGAACACCCTTGTTTTTTACAAAACGCTCCCTAATTAAAAATTTATAATGCTGCCTGTCGTCAAGTTAAATATGTCAAAATTATCCAATCATATTTGACAAACCAAAAACACATAACTTCCGTTTCATGTCAAAACATTAGCATGTGTAGCAATGGACGAGTACTTCATTGCTTTACGAAAAAGTAATTGAGGATCATAAAAATTCATCAAAGCTAGTTTGCAAACCTCAGGAGGGAAGATTGCTTGAGGATGCAAATGTGGGAAAGTATTTGACTCCTGGCTGTTAGTCTGTGAACAAAAAAACTTGATACTTCTTTTCTTTGCGATGTTATTATCAAAGATTTCTTACATTCTTACTGTCAGCGATCAATGTCTGCCCCAAGGCGATTCCATGCCAGAGTTCCTTGCGTTTGGCCAAGGATCGAATTACTGGTAACTCTTCCATTGGATTTCAACCAATCAGATTTTTTGCTAGCAACCTCGACCAATGGGAATTTAGCGTCTATTTGCTGGACGTAAAATAACGTAAAAGCAAGGGTCTTCGTTGCAGGCCCTACCTTCCTTTCCCCCTCCTCGCCAGTCCCCCTTCCCTTTCCCCTTCCCTCCCCTAGGCCGCTACGCGGACTATTTCAAGTTATTAGGAGATTTCCACGAGAGATCACTTACACTGTCCTTTCATGTGACCCTTCAGTTGCTGCTCCATATGTTTTACATCTTTTGATGCTTTGATGGACAGGGTGTGGCTTAAGTAGAGGCTGACCCAAGAAATACCCAAACCCAAATCCAAAGACAACAGCCAGGAACAACCAGACATTGAAAGTCATAGCAACAAGCATCAGTAAATATGCATATATTAGGTTGAGAACATAGATGATTGTCCTAATCATGGTTTTCTTTGCATTAAATCTGTCAGAAAAGATAGAAAAGCAACAAAAGTCATTACAACACTAGGGTTAAAGGCATGGACAAATGTAGTTCTGTAAGTCAAGTTGGCCACCCTTGGTGCCACATTATGTAACTATTGTAGAGAGGTGGCTGTTGTACACAGTGTTACAATAAGTGTATTCTGTTTGGGATTCCTGTGTAATAGATTTCCATATTTGGAAATGAAGTCAGTTCATGTTCACAGCCAACATGGCTCACTTGGTTGGATAAACAACGCTTGGACAAAACCCGAAACACACAGTTTCCAATACAGAAAAAATGTACTGTATGGATCAGGTCAATGAAGGGGGCAACAAATGCTGGCCATTGTGGAGAGCAACCCCTATTTAGTGGCCAGTTATCAAAGTCCTGAATCAGTGTTGTCAATGTAAAAACAACCACCATTAAGCAGCCACTTGCCCATTCCCTGAGGGTGACCTCTGGGCAGTAATCAACATACCAACAATTATTGCTCACGATTAGAAATTTTTACAAATTTCAGTTGTATGTGATTACAATCCATGGTGATGTTCCTCATGTGAATTTCTTTGTCATTACAATTTTTATTATTTTTCTTACTAGATCCTTTGTTTTGTTTTCACACTGACCTTTTCGGTTGAACAACCCTTTGCTCATGTGATATTAGACATTCTTCCTCTTTTTTTTCAGTACAAGATGGCTTGTTATAGTAATCAGCAATTATGGCTTTCAGCAATTCATAAATAGCAGCAAATACAAATACAATTACCATTGATCCTATCATACCTGAAATATTTGTGTGCAAAAGCATGGAATTAATATGGATGGCATCAATCAAGCTACATCATCATCAAGAAAGCATAAATCACTGCCCACATTTCAAACTCAAGTGTCCTGAAATTCCTGCTCCAACTTTTCCTAGCTTTTAATAGAAATATAATAATAATACGGTAATAATAATAATGGAAAGTTTATTATATGTCTTTCTTACAATTGTTAAACCTCACTTCTCAGGTAGTTTACAATCTTCGATCTACTTGAATGAATCTTACACATAACCGAAACGTTTAATTTACATATATAAATATATTTTTTTTCTCAATATTGGTCAATGTAATTTCTCTACTCTCTTCCAGCGCAGAAGTTTGATATCCTTTTTTAAAATAACTGGGATAGTACATGCACTCTGATTGGCCAAAAACTGTGTTTGAGAGTATCAAACATGCTCATGTCACTTTTTTGAATTTTTGTGTTTTTAAATGTCTCAACTGATAAGCAGTTCCGATCCCTTAATTATAATTACAATTCTCGGGAAAAGCTATACAAAAAGTAATCACAAGGAGCTCTACAGTAGGTTGAATAAATGAATTAAAAAACTTCTAGTTGATTATACAGAATGTTGAAAAATAGTCAGGAAAAGGCAATGAAAAGTTCTTATTAATTGCTAAATGAAATGTTTGTAAGTGCGTCTAGCTTCCAAGTTGTATTTAGACTTACCACCAACTGTTGTAATATGCCATCCTTCAAACAAAAGGTGTTTAACACTCTTGGTTGCCACAAAAGACATATCCATTTTTAACTTGCCTTTCTGTGAATATACTAATGAAACAACAGGCATTAAAATTTGATTATTCAAAAATTGCCTTTTGTGTGTCATGGAGTGTGTGCATCGTGGGTGGGAGTGAACTTAAGAGTTTAGCATGTGTATATTAGCTTTCGGTCATCTTTTTATTTCAGTAACTTTTTTAATGTATATAATAATAACAACAATGATTTAATGAGGACATTGACACAGAGTAGCTTTAAATTCTTCATCAACTAATTCTATTTATAACATTAAGCTACAATCTTACGTACGCTCTGATTGGCCAGAAAGCTATGAACTATTTGCCCATGGGCTGCACTGCGCGCGCACTATCTTCGTCATCGTCTTTTTCAAATCTTTTGTTCTTAAGATTGTGACACATATAATGCACGCTCTTATTGGCTGAAAAATTTATGAACTATTTCCCCATGGGCTGCACAGCTCCGTTTTTAATGTTCTAGGCTCAATCGGAATAGATTGAGAAGAAAACATTATCAATCATCATTAAAGAAAGCAATCACTTGATGGAATGGAAAATCCTAGACAGGGCGCAATCGCATAGGTTATTGTAGATGGCTTGCATCTAAAAGCTCGTGTAATGTCTTTTATATATGTAAATAATTATGTAAATTGTGATGCTAAATAAAAATATGTATGTATGTATGTATGTATGTACATTCTAACAAAACCAAACGATGTAACTTATGTACACTTGAAAAATACTACATCATACGTCACAGTGAACTAGCCACGCTCAATAGCTGATCTGAATTAGCTGGCTCAGAAAACTTCAGTTACTGATACTTCAGCTCCCCATCTTCCAATGTGTTCCAATTTATTTATTTTTTTATCACGTAAACTTAATCATGTAATTATATTGTAAAGATTGATCAGTGACCAATAAAGTGTGATGCAAGCACAAAATGAAAGCCAAAATGAGTGGCAATAAAAACAATTATCATTTGTATTGATTTTTGCAGAATTGCATATTTATAATAAATATGTTATTGGTCGATTGACCAGGGAATACAGCTGTGAATTTTTACTTGTCACTTGCATTTTGGCTCGCCGCATGCCTCATAAAAATACACAGCTGTATTAGCTGGTTAGTCGACCAATAACCTATAAAATATATATATCAAATATTTATCAAGTATTCTTTAGCTGCCACAGGATACAATTCACATTTTTTTCTAAACAAACTTTAATCAGTTATTTTTTCAATCAATGCTATTAAAGACTGTGATTGTTGGTAATAAATTTGAATATGAATGTACTTGTACATTTCTTAAAACGAGTTGCTTTGTCATTAGCACCAGTCAAACCTTTTTAATACAGTAAACTGAGTACTTAAACATCTCGCAGCACTTCATTTTCTGTTAGAAAGTTAATATCTATTAAATATACCTTAGAACCTGATTAGACCAGTGGTTGAGATCAGGACGTTTCTTGGAAAGTATTTGCAAATTATCACAAACGAATTTTCATTTGGTTAAAGCAGTACATAACTTGCCACAGCAGATAGCAGCACCACAGTCAATCAAATTACCGACCTTTTTGACACAAATCTATCGAGCAAACAATGGAAATCCTCGTAAAGCCTTCATATTTATCATATGACCATCAGTTGACTGCAAAAATCACCAGGCGTTCCTTGTAAATAGGAGCTCATTACCAGCCTCTCAAACAGGAAAATTGGCATGGACCCCATGTAAGACCCGAATCCAAATGTCCTGAGCTGGAACGCATATGGTGCACCTTTTCGTAGTAGGCGTAGAGACCGTAACTCTATTCAAGACCCGAATCCTAACGTCCTGTGCAAGACCCGAATCCAAATGTCGTGAGGTGGAATGCATATGTAAGACCCGAACCCGAATCCTGACGCTTTTAGCCTAGCGTAACCTCCGTAGTAACCGTAGTAAGCGTAGCCTTCGTAGTAAGCGTAGCCTTCGTAGTAAGCGTAGCCTTCGTAGTAAGCGTAGCCTTCGTAGTAAGCGTAGCCTTCGTAGTAAGCGTAGCCTTCGTAGTAAGCGTAGCCTTCGTAGTAAGCGTAGCCTTCGTAGTAAGCGTAGTAAGCGTAGCCTTCGTAGTAAGCGTAGCCTTCGTAGTAAGCGTAGCCTTCGTAGTAAGCGTAGTAAGCGTAGCCTTCGTAGTAAGCGTAGCCTTCGTAGTAAGCGTAGTAAGCGTAGCCTTCGTAGTAAGCGTAGCCTTCGTAGTAAGCGTAGCCTTCGTAGTAAGCGTAGCCTTCGTAGTAAGCGTAGCCTTCGTAGTGAGCGTAGCCTCCGTAGTGAGCGTAGCCTCCGTAGTGAGCGTAGCCTCCGTAGTGAGCGTAGCCTCCGTAGTGAGCGTAGCCTCCGTAGTGAGCGTAGCCTCCGTAGTGAGCGTAGCCTCCGTAGTGGGCGTAGCCTCCGTAGTGGGCGTAGCCTTCGTAGTGAGCGTAGCCTCCGTAGTGAGCGTAGCCTCCGTAGTGAGCGTAGCCTTCGTAGTGAGCGTAGCCTCCGTAGTGAGCGTAGCCTTCGTAGTGAGCGTAGCCTCCGTAGTGAGCGTACTCTCCGTAGTGAGCGTAGCCTTCGTAGTGAGCGTAGCCTCCGTAGTGAGCGTAGCCTTCGTAGTGAGCGTAGCCTCCGTAGTGAGCGTACTCTCCGTAGTGAGCGTAGCCTTCGTAGTAGGCGTAGCCTCCGTAGTGAGCGTAGCCTTCGTCGTAGTGAGCGTAGCCTCCGTAGTGAGCGTAGCCTTCGTAGTGAGCGTAGCCTCCGTAGTGAGCGTAGCCTCCGTAGTAAGCGTAGCCTTCGTAGTAAGCGTAGTCTCCGTAGTGAGCGTATTCTCCGTAGTCTTCGTAGTAAGCGTAGCCTTCGTAGTCTTCGCAGTCTTTGTAGTCTTCGCAGTCTTCGTAGTCTTCGTAGTAAGCGTAGGCTTTGTAGTCCTCATAATCTCCGTAGTAAGCCTAGTCTTCGTAGTAATCGTAGTCTCCGTAGTAAGCGTAGTCTTCGTAGTCTTCGTAGTCTCCATAGTAAGCGTAGTCTCCGTAGTAAGCGTAGTCTTCGTAGTCTTCGTAGTATTAGTAGTCTTCGTAGTAAGCCTATTCTCCGTAGTAAGCGTAGTCTTCGTAGTCTTCGTAGTATTAGTAGTCTTCGTAGTAAGCCTAGTCTCCGTAGTCTTCGTAGTCTTCGTAGGAAGCGCGGTCTCCGTAGTAAGCGTAGTCTTCGTAACAAGCGTAGTCTCCTTTGTAAGCGTAGTCTCCGTAGTCTCCGTAGTCTTCGTAGTCTTCGTAGT
This sequence comes from Telmatactis stephensoni, assembly GCA_029948255.1. Lineage (NCBI taxonomy): Eukaryota > Metazoa > Cnidaria > Anthozoa > Actiniaria > Isophelliidae > Telmatactis > Telmatactis stephensoni. The sequence continues at coordinate 15,735 of JALIZF010001237.1, read as the reverse complement.
CTTCGTAGTCTTCGTAGTCTTCGTAGTCTTCGTAGTCTTCGTAGTCTTCGTAGTCTTCGTAGTCTTCGTAGTCTTCGTAGTCTTCGTAGTCTTCGTAGTCTTCGTAGTCTTCGTAGTCTTCGTAGTCTTCGTAGTAAGCGTAGTCTCCGTAGTAAGCGTAGTCTCCGTAGTAAGCGTAGTCTTCGTAGTAAGCGTAGTCTTCGTAGTAAGCGTAGTCTCCGTAGTCAGAGAAGTCTCCGTAGTAAGCGTAGTCTTAGTAGTAATCGTAGTCTCCGTAGTAAGTGTAGTCTTCGTAGTAAGCGTAGTATTCGTAGTCTTCGTAGCCTTGGTAGCAAGCGTAATCTTCGTAGTAAACGTAGTCTTCGTAGTCTCCGTAGTCTTCGTAGTAAGCGTAGTCTTCGTAGTCATCGTAGTCATCGTAGTCTTGGTAGCAAACGTAGTTTTCGTAGCAAACGCAGTCTTTGTAGTCTTCGTAATCTGGGGGACATGTCATGCCTATTATCTTATATTTATTATTATTTTAATATCCTTTATAATAATTACGTGGTGTTATATTCCTTAACTGCAGATGGCACCATTAACAACAAGATCCTCTATTATTGTCGACCTTGGTGTTTTAAGGCGAACCTTTTTCGAGGCCCACAAGAAACGCCTTTGGGCCATCAAAGGCCTTGTAAGTATTTTTTAAAGTGTTGTTCGGAAACTCTGTCTTGATTGTTGATATTAATTTTCATGTCCTACCTCTTTTAGATGGAGTCTCAGTTTGAGATAACAAAGCGGTTGGCAGAGGTTGAATTCGGGATAGTTGGGGTACTACCCATCATTACCCCTCTAGACACCCCACTGTGCGAAGGCATGGCGGTGGACGAATATGGCAAGTAGTGGACCAAGTAGTGTACGTTTTTAATCTATTGAAACACTTGATCTCTTTCTACAGATCCCGATTTCGACCTTCTGCCACCCCAGCCAGATTCGTTCCCCTCCCACGTCCCCTCAACTAGTGTCGATGACCTCATCGATGAGCCCATTGAAACCTCTTGGGTTACCCACAACGAGGGGACCCAAACGGAGCTGTGCTGCACTCGCTGTGATGGCCTCATAGTGTCGCACTCTACACTGTGTCTTGAGTGCGACACATTCATTGAGGCCAACGACGACCTGCTGGACGTTGGAGCATTTGAGGATAAGAGCCCCTATCAGGCACTCACTCATAGAGCGATTGCTCTACAGACTGAGGTAAGTACTTGTAGTTCTAGTGCTTTATCTGATTGCCGATCATGACCTGTGACATTTGTCTTTAGTTGCCTGATAGGGTGAACTCAGCCAACCAAACTGAGACTTTCACGTCTGAAGCTGCATCACAAACCTATGGACCACAAAAGGAAGGAACCGTAACTTTAACCCTGCCATTCCTGGATGCACGCCTTTGTCTCGACCTCCCTAGACTTAATCCAAACCTTAGGGTCTATGGACCGAAACCAACTTATGGTCCATGGACTAGGGACTCATAGGTCCAGGCAGAGGCGGAGGAAAGGCAAAAAGACGTCCATCCATGCACTGGCAGCCAAACCTCAAGTCAGGGGATGGATGTATCCACGCAGACTGTACGTGAGGAAAAACCAGTCATAAGGCAGCTTGCCCAGAAAGCCCTTGCCGAACTGGCTCCACAGGAACCTGCACATCAACCACCACCCGACTCTGTGCAAGGTGTGGATCAAGGTACCGAAAGCCCTGGAGGTATTCTCCACGAAGACGGCGAAATGGAAGGCCTCAGCGAGCCCATGCCTCGTCGCACATTCGGACCGATTTTCTGACAATCAGACCTGACAATCGGACCTTTTTCGAACAATCGGACCTTGCTCGCACAATCGGACCAAATTCTGACATTCGGACCTTACAATCGGACCTTACTCGCACAATCGGACTCTGACTCTCGAACAATCGGACCTATGCCTTTTTTTTTCGAATTTGATTCCCAGATATCTTTTAGAGTACAATAGCTACAATCACGCAATGTATAGGAAAGTTGTAGGTGGGAAACTTTTCTTCTCAATGATGTTCATCAAAGGTCCTAACCTCTTATTTTTAGAAAGATAGTGGTTTTCAAAGTAAGGCCTGTGTGTACTTGTGGTACCCCAGACATGTGATTCCACCACTAAATGGCCACATAAAGGTGTGACGCTCAATTGTTCTACTAATATGTTGTTGTTATGTGACAAGAAGCTATACTTAGGCAATATATAATGAAAATATGAGTTTAGGTCACCTTCAGTTTAACTACAATATAGGTCTCTCTTGGATTTGTTTAGGTTTATATTTTGGTTGGGACAGTGATATGTGCTGCCTTGATATTGACATATGCCTTTGGATTCCTCTCTGGACTCGAACCAGAACCGCTTTGCACGGCGACCAACAGGAATATGGTGGCACCGCAATTCAATGCAGCGCCTTGGATGAGGTGCATGTATGGTTATCAGTGGTTTTGCCAGCTGAGTGAATATTGGCTGTTGTAGGCGGACGGCACTGATCAACCAGGCCATCTGTCGTGTGTGAATAAAACTGATGTATGAGGACAAAAAAGCTGTGCCAAGGCCGGACAGTAACCTCACTACCGTAGGGTTCAACGCGTGTGTGGGCACTGTTGTAGGCTGGAGGTCATAAGTGTGGGATGTGTGTATGGTTACCAAAGGGTTTGCCAGCTGAGTGAATATTGGCTGTTGTAGGCGGACGGCTAAGGCAAGACCTCCAACGTGTTAAATGCCAGGCCGTCTGTGGTGTGTGAATAGACGTGTAAGTTACTTTTGCCGGTGCCAGGCTCCAGAGCCCACTATCGTAGGGACCACGCGTGTGTTAGCACCTGTTGTAGGGTGTGGTGTGTGTATAGACGTGTAAGTTACCTTTGCCGGTGCCAGGCTCCAGAGCCCACTATCGTAGGGACCACGCGTGTGTAAGCACCTGTTGTATGAAGTGCATCAGCAAATTAAGGGTCCATGCTTGGTTCTTTTCCTTTATGGGTTTGCCTCATCATCTTCCGCATGTTCTTAACTTTGTTGATGCACCTTCTTTGCCACACAAGCGTACTCCCCTTTGTCCATATGGCCTTCGCTCCTTCGTGGGACAGGAAAACCTGTCTGACGTCCGCCTCCCTCATTGATATTTCTTTGCCAGATGGCCTCAGCATCTTGCGGAAGGCGTCGGTGAGGATCTTCTCACTGCTCAGCGTCCACTCATGTCGAACGTTGGGGTCGTCATATGGGCTGACAGCAATGACAGCAGTCTTAGGGTCGGCAACTTAGTCTGCATCACTTGAAGCACTCAACCCCGAGGGTCCCGGCAAGTCTCTGGCAGAGGACTCAGAAGAAGGGGGAAGGACTGGAGCGTTAGCAAGGGCTTCCCGAAGGATCCCATGTGCCCTCTCAGCCCGACGACCCTTACTGGTCATGTCATACCAGTTCCTCGCCGTTTCCCTGGAGTGCTTCATCAGCACTGCCAAGTCCAGCTTCTCGCTTTCTTCCCTCCCTGCCATCTCCATATGACTGACCCACATCTTTCTGAACTGAGTGGGGCTGAACTTCTTGTGGATATGGACGTCGCACCTGTCTCGAAAGGATTTCAGGCAGTCACTGACGTTGCTTGAGGACACTTTGGAGCCATTGGCAGTCAAGAAAAGCTCAGTGACGCCTGTTTGGGGAGTACAGGCTGCGGGCACATTTGATGTAGGACGTCACCATTCTGACGTCGTCTTCCGTGAGGAAGAGCACGGCAGGTCCTTCACTCTCCTCCGTCTTGTGATTCAGCACACGAATCTCATAGACACCAGTTTCAGGCTTGAAAACTCTGGAATGGAACTCCCCCATGGTCAAGTTGGCCACTAACCCTGATCGCGAGGAATGGGTTAGGGTTATCTTAAACATGAGGAAGTTCCTAAGCAGGGTTGCCTCTTGATCTGTGACTCGTGTGCTCCACGCACCCAGGTAGTCGTGCTGTTCAAAGAGGGCCAGGAGACTCGATTGGCACTTCCTGTACGTCTCCGATGTCACCAGCCTCTTGACGTCTTCGACCATCAGCAGATTTTCCTGGTCCTCTTTGATCTGCGTGTTTCTCTGCCGTGCGCAGTCCTTCCTCAGGGAACTCCTCCACTTGGCTTGGTACCCCTGCAAAATTATCAGCTTTTCCTTGGTCTTGTCGTCGAGCGCAAACTTTGCAGGGGTATCTGTGCGGGTGGTGACAAACTTGAGGTAGTCCTCAAGCGTTGTAGAATAGCCCTTAAGGGTCGTGCCCTTTCTACTGGGGTCGCGAAAAAAACTGATCCACAGCCTCATGTACTCTTGGAAGATGTCTTCCAAGGTACCATTGTGGTCAGGCTTGGTCTTCATGGCCATCAGGTGGACTTTCGCGGCCTCAGCAGTGGCTACCTCAGGAGCCTTGTTGCCCCCATGGGGCATAGTCAAGTGCTCCTGATACGAGGCAAGAGACTCGTTGAACTGGTCAGTGTTGGGATTTGACCGGCTCAGTAGCTGAAAAGGGCTACGACGCTTACAGCTATTCCTGTCCTCAGGCTTGACACCACTCTTGTCGTTGTCGGCGCCCATCTCCTCATCTTCCTGTTCTCTCTCCCCGACCCAGTCCTGGTCAGAGGGTCACAGTCACTGTCCCAGTCATCCCGGTCCTCCTTGTCAGAGGGTGACAGGTCCTCTTCTGGAGGAGCCTGGATGACCGTCCTTCGTCGCTTTGGTCGGGGAGAGGGAACGTTGTCCTCCTGGTCGTCCTCTTCTTCTTCCTGTTCTTCTTCGCGAGCAGGCTGGTAGGCGATGGGCGCCGAGAAGTCTTGCTTGTGTTGATCTTGGACGCCACCTTTGAAGTGGACAGCATCTCGGAGGAGTTGACGATACTGCTCCGACTGTCTGGAGATTCCATGAAGAACCGAAGAAAGGTGGCGTCCAAGATTTGCCTGCGGTTTGCGGCAGAGGGGGCAGACTCGGAGAGGATGGCTCTTCTTTGACTTTTCGCTCCTTCTGGCGTCTTTGTAGGCGTTCACCTCGTCGTTGGTGAACCTGTGCACGGTTCTGAGGTGCCTTGGCAGCTTCTCATAGAACTTGTTTTTGCCCTTGCAGTCTCCAACTTCGCACCTCTGGAGCTGTTTTGTTTTACGGCTCGCCACAATAGTGGTTTTCTGAAAGAAACAAAAAAAACATACAGCTAGTATTCGTAGCTCATAGCGCTCATCTTAATATGATGTTTACTCACTTCCAACTCGATGAGGGCATCATCTTCTCCCTCATCGAGAACAGCTCCAGGGCTCTCCGGAACTACCTCCACAACCTGCACAGACTCGGGTGGTGGTTGCTGTGCAGGTTCTTGTGGAGGCATTGCTGCAAGGGCTTGCTCCGAAAGCTGCCTTAAGAAGGGATCCTCCTCTCGCAGAGTCTGGGTGGCCTGGTCTATCCCATGATAGACTCTTTCCCCCTCTGCCGCAGGCCTGGTCTGTGTTCCAATTGGGCTTGTTTCCACCTCTGCCTGAACCTCTGTGTCCCTAGTCCCTAGACCATAGCTTGACTTAGGTCCAAAGACCCTAAGGTCTGGACTAGAGCTAGGGAGGCTCAGACAGAGGCGTGCCTCCAAGAACGGAAGTACCGATTCCTCAGGAGCAGGTTGTTCTTCTTTGGACTCAGGAGCCTCAGTTTGAGTGCCAGTGGAAGAGCTCTCCTTAGGGTCAGGCAACTAAAGACAAACGATATGGGTCAACATCATCAATCATCGAGCCCACTAAAACTACAAGTACTTACCTCAGTTTGTAGAGCTATCGCTCTATGACTGAGTGCCTGATAGAGGCCCTGGCTGTCAAATGCCCCAGTCCCAAGGAGCAACTCTTCACTGGCCTCAATGATTGTGTCACACTCCAAACAAAGTGTGGACTGTGACACAATCAGCCCGTCACAGCGACTGCACCTTGGCTCCGTCATCGTCCACACGTTGTTGGTCGTTCTGAGCGTTAGCTCCTCGTCCACCCCGGACGCCTCTTCCACAGCGGGCGTGGGCATGGGTTTTGGTGGCATGAGGTCGAATTCGGGATCTGTAGAGAGATCAATTGGTTAGAAGAGTACAATGTTTCAACAGTTTAACAACGTACAATACTTACCATAGTCATCGCCCGCCATGCCCTCGCACAGTGGGATGTGCAGAGGGGTATCGATGGGCAAGATGTCTTTGATGCCGAATTCGACCTCGGCCAGACGTTTAGCAACGAGGAACTGCCTCTCCATCTAAAAGAGGTTGGACAGAAAAAGTAATATAAAAAATAAAGACAGCGTTCCCCATCAACACTTCAAAACAATACTTACAAGGGCTTTCATGGCCCCTAAATTTTTCCTATGTGCCTCAAAAAAGGTTCTCCTTAGGATTTGGAGGTCAACTTTCAGAGAAGATAGGGTCATTTGGTTTGGTGCCATCTGCAGTTAAGGAATAAAACATCATGTAAATATAATAAGAAAGAAAGACCTAACCCTACTCACACATTCGGACCTTTTTTCGCACAATCGGACCTAACCCTAACCCTAACTCGCACATTCGGACCTAACTCGCACAATCGGACCTTACGTTCTTTTCCTTTCCTAACCCCGACAAAAGGAGGATAACATAACAAAGACAGAGAAAAAGTTAGAATATAATGCAGTACTTACTTTTAAAGTTAAAAGAGAATGAGTGCTACCAAAAGAACCACAAAGATGCTTTTTTAGAGATTTTCTAGCAAAAAAGAATACTTTACGTTAAGCGCATGCGCAGTGACTGCCTTACTCCCCCTTATTATCACGACGGCACGCCCTTGTAATAAGCTGCATGTCACTTTTTGTTTCATTGAATTCGGCCAAATATTTGTAAAGTTACATAAAGAAAACTGATTTAACCAGACCCCAACCTCCCCTCCCCCTTCAATCAGCATTTAAAGGTTAGCCATGTGCCAGCTCTTCATAAACTGGAAATCGCTGTAAAATAGCCGTAAGATGGCCATTTCAGCTATTTTTTTCACTGGTAATTAAGAATACAATGGTACAGAGACATCATATTGAAAGGTTTCACCCAGGCCTAGTCGTAAAGCAAATTAAATACGCCGATTTCCAAAGATCATGCGATCGTAGGGTGTGATCGTGAAATTGTACAAATTGTACATTCTACACGGCAATAAACCTTGCCATCTGCTCTACCATATTTTTTTTAGAGTTATAAAAGTAGACCAGGCTTTTAATTTGCAAAAGAGCACGAAATTTGGTCAAAACTTCTGGTAAAAGAGGCTATGAATAAAACATGACTTACCTTGTCAGTTTCTTGACAAAAAGGGGAACGTGGGGGGGTGGGTCAATTTGTTTAGTATTATTTGGTACATTTATTTACCTCTGATCCTGTGCTTTTATCTCATGAAATACTTATCCCAAAACAATGATATTTACAACACGTATTTGCAAGACAACAAGCTCACTTCTCATGACCAAAACAACAACAAACAAACAACGGTAACCATGGCAACGCACCCTAAACTTGACTAAAGGTAACTCGCTAACTAAAAGACTTTGCTGAAAATAATGTTTGCGTGAAATATTAGGCTGCTCTTGCTCTAAAAGAAACTGCAAAAACTTTGCGAATATTATTAATAACTATTTCCTAAAACCAATAAACAAAAAATGGTACCTCAAGGTAAAAGTTAACCCTAACCATTAAATCACTACAAACAGAATAGACTTTGCTTGTACATAATAACACATATGCCAACCATCGCAATGCAGTAAACAACAACATTTCGGTACCATGGCAACAAGGTGGAATGGTAAAGAATACTTTCTGCTATTGAAGCAGTTGTATCTCGGAATCTTTAGATATTTTCTGATAACAATGTATTGACGATTTGTAGCCCAAGGGCCAATGTACTCACACATGGTATTATATGTAAAATAAATATTAAATCGTATTAGTAAAGACCAATGAAACTTACACAATCTTTAATGTTTAGCCTAGATTTTCACCCTGAAGACGTCGTTGAAAGGCATATGTTTATAAAACAGAAATAAAGGACTTGCCTTGAATATTACTCAGACAAAAGGACAACATTGCGCAATAAATGTTACTATGGCAACGGAACGAAAAACATGACAAAAATAGATAGATCAAATCTTTTACAAATATGTTATAGAGCTCAGTAAGACCTTTCAAACGATATCTTTTTTGAGATCATGTGATTTTCCATTGCCATGACAACAAAAATAAACTATTAAAACAACAAAAATTTATAGAAAATTGAGATTTACAGTAATCACATTGATACTTATACAACATACGAACAATGGCTAGATGTTTTGTCTATCTCTGAAGAAATCTTTGTCATACATGCAATAGCCACCTTAAAATTGGAGTTTACTTTTTTTTTTCATTTACATATTTTTCCAATTAGGGTTGGAAATATTTCTCAAACTAAAATAGTGACATCTGTGCAAGTTCCGGTTTATGACAGCCTACCATCAGGGCTTTCCAACAAAAGGTCATACGTTGACCTGCCATTTTTGGTTCGTCAGGAGTTTGAGTCTCAACATAGGTCCGATTGTGAGAAATTAAGGTTGGGGTTAAAAATTAACTCCAAAACTACTCCATGGATTTTGTTGCAAAAGGGCTCATTCGAAAGATAATGTCATTAATACTAACATACTAAAAACTCATTGAAATCACACAAGTATTTCGTATAGAAATAATGGCCTCTGACAATCGGACCTAAAGTGTCAAAATCAACTTCTGCGCATTTTTTACTCCTTTTTTGTATCTTTCCCCTAAGACGTTTTATCCGTAACCATCACATTCGTTTTCAGTGAGTTTAATGTTGCGCTTTTAAAAGCTTTGCATGAAATTGAAAATATGTAATAGCCCAGCACCCTTCCTGTTCAAAGATATACCTTAATTTCACAAAAAGGTTGACGTGGAAGGGAAATCAAGTTCAAACTGGAAAGGAATATAGGTATAGACATAACACTCTCGTTTTCTGAATATTTCAAAATACGCCGGTTATTCGCATACCATGAACCATTTCGGTCTCAGCTTCGATGTTCTATATATATGTTTTTAGACCGGACAACGTTTTTTCCAATTGACTATATATCACTATCTAGTAATAATGTACATGCAATATACAGCCATCATTGAAAAGGTTGTCCAGATAAAAAGACATTTAGTCATTTATATACTCATTTGCATATCTCATATTTTCAATTTTCTTTCAGGAATTTCAATTTATAATACTAAAGTACATCGTATATCACATATTTTATAAAACGGGCTGTAGTTTTGCAGCTAAAGTTTAGCATTTCAGACAGAATACTGAAAATATGATATATGCAGATAAGTTTATTAATGACTAAATGTTTTTTTACCTGGACAACCTTTGCAAGAATGGCTGTGTGTATACAAGTGCAATGACCGTTCTGGTTATAAAGTTGTTGTTGTTATGCGTTAGTGGTGGTAACCGAACAAGCACTTCCAACTTGATTGTTCCTCAAAAAACATAGCCTGTTCAGCAAACACCGAGCATCTTTTCATTCAGGATATAAAGCAATATAAACACAACCAAAAAGATAAGATCGTGCATGAGCTTTCAAACTACATTAGTTCATATCTTTAGCACCTTTCAAATAGAGGTGGGAATTGACACATTTGACGTTATCACAGGTGATGGGCGTGGTCATTACATGGGCGTAAATTCCTGTACCCAAATACTCACGTGCGTACCTGAAAAAAACTGAGAAGCTTTATTTAAAATAAATAAATTGAATTCTTTTCATTTTAGATGTTAGCATCTGTTACTCAGATTGTTAATTTTTATGTTTTGATTGCTAACGTAAAAATGTATTGCCGAGACAAAATGATATTCGATCGGTCGTGCTATGTCGGGTTTTGCAATGAACCGCTGTAATGGTGCGTACATCTAAAAAGCTCCTAGCTAAGTCCCTGCATTAAAAACAAGCTCATTCTGCTCATTGTTCATATGGCGACGACAGCAATCAAATGATACCATTATTTCTGTACATGTGTATTATGAGCAAACTTAACTCTTACCAAGTAGGGTTTGAGTTATCATACATTATTGGCTTGGTTTGAGATCAGGGTAAAAGCCTGCGTCTTTCCGTTATTCCTCATAATGGAAGCTGAATAAAAGGATTAACCATAATAACCCTCTTCCTTGATCTATCCGAATACGAAATTTTGTGGCAATCGGAGTGCTTGTCGGAAAGTTCTGTTTTTATGAATGTTGGAACATAAAGTCCTTTGAAAGGTGTACATGTGGGCAAGACTTGATATTTTTTCTAACACAAGCAATTTTCGCAACTAGGGTTGACGGTTTTTATATGTTCCCGTTGAACTACAGAAATGATATTTCTAAGACAGATATTTTGAGGATAAGCGCTTCTTTTAGGGCACTTTGGTGACAATCGATGCGCATGCGCAAAAGGCCGTCTCGTAGTTTTGTCAGCACCATCGTTTTTAAAACGAAAGTCGCGTTCTACTGTAAAGAGCCTTTTATATGTTTATTAAGTGCTGAGGAGGGCGATTTTTTTCTATAGTTTGTCCAAATCAAAGCAAAAAGGAATATTTTACAGAATTTCGTAGTTTTAGGTTGCTGACAAAACTACTAAAATGAATGGCCAGGTTAAGGACAACTAATAGACATATCGAATTACAATGCTCATTGTTATATAGTTCTTGACAAGGTCTTGAATAAAGTCTAACTTGGACCTGTTTTAGCATTTTTGTTCCGTTTTAAATTCCAACCCCTAGTTTCAAAAATTGCCGGGAATTCTCAAGGTGGATATTTTCCATGTGCAAAGGATTTTCATACTGGAAATGTAGCATGCAAAGTTCAGTACGCCATACCAGACTCTTTGACTTATCTCCTAAACATTAATTTTAGAGAATTTTTTATTTTTATTGATTTTTTCACTTCATTTTGGTTTCCCCAGAAACAGCCTCTCACTTGTCTTTACAAACGGCATTATCAGAAAGCGCATACAACACAAAGAAAGTATATTGGAGTCAATTAGATTTTGGCGTGTGAATTTTAGTGTTTTAGGATCTCTTGCGCTGTTGCTAAAACAACAACAACAACAACAGGAACGGCGCAAGAGTTTATATACAACGATGTAGTTTGCTTGAGGTCGAGCAGCGACAAAGTGTTCTGAAATGACTGTATTGTATTGCAGTCAGCTGAGGGCAACAATATATCGATTATATATAGACTTTATCTAATGAGGGTAACACTTTTGGTCCTCCCAAATCTGACTTGGCTTTAGCTATCCCAATTATTATTTTATCCCAAATTTATGGTCAACAGCAACAAAAGACAATATTTTTTCTGACAATTATCATTTCTCGCGAAGTCTTGTAGTTACAAATAAGCTGCAGGAATATTCCCTTTATTTGGGTACTACTTCCATGACATCTGGGGTTTTTTGGGGTTTTTTTTTAATGTTTACTCGGCCATTACTGTCAATGACATTTCTGGCATTTCTTGGTTGGTAGGATATTTTAAAAACATGGGCTGTTGAAGAGATCTTAGCAGAGAAGTTCATCTATGTATTTACAACGAAAGTACTATCTCAACGGCACCCACCCCACCCATAGTCCTCTTTTGGTCGAGTAACTTCACAGGTAAGCCAGATTATTTTCGTGGACGTATAAATGCTCATTATTTTTCTTTGACACGTAGTTGTTGTGAAAAAATAGGCTACAATTTAATTATTTAGACTAATATACATGAGCCGGTCTAAAGAACTATTGTCCATTAAGACAATACCACTAAATGACCCACCCTGATGATGAAAAGCCAGGTGTGATAAAAGCAGTTTACATGGTGCTTGCTGACATTTGCCATTTCTCATGTACGTAGGTGATGCTTACTATTACTTTATTACTTTAAAAAAAAATCTACAGATTATCTCTACCGTTATCATCATCAGCTAGATTATCATTTCGAAAGAGAATGATAAAACTGAGGCCCCGAGGTCAAAAGGCCAAAAACCTATTAGGTGATCGTGAAATGAGACTTTGAGGTGGTTTTAAAAATAAAATAGAAAGAGTCACGAACTACAATATAGTGGGTATTTTAAAACATTGAAGGCCAGAAAGGATCAAGAATTGAATAAGCGTGAGGTCAGCAAAGCGACAAAAAATTGGAGAAGGTGAAAAGGTCAGTAACCTTTAAGACAAGGTCAAAAGGTCATTATGACTCAGACTTTCTTATATTCATATACTTATTGTTAGGAGGCCTGTATATGGAGACAATTAAGATAGTTTTACTTCTTCCATATTGATAATTTGAATGAAAATTGATTCTATATTCTTGTCACTTATAACTGATAAATCCTTCTTATACTCGAACGTCAAATTTGCCTAAAATTCTGCATTTCAAGCTTATTATATATCATAGCGAAATTTTGATTGAAATAAACTCTAAAACAACAATAGGGTTGCTTAAGTTACGTCATTTGCTCAAAAGTTTGATGCTAAAAATAGTGGACCGTTTTTATTCGTCTGGTTTGAAGAGAATGAAATTGATGCTTTTGGTGATTATTCGCAGCCGCGTACGGAAAGGCTTCACTAAGTTTCAAGTATATTTAATTTTCGATGTATTTTCATCCAGCTAAGGCCTTTCAGGACACTTGATTTGAAGTCTTTTTTATAAGCGAATACTTATATGTAGCCAGTCTGGAGTATAAATGAATAGATGCCATATATCTATGCTGTTAAAAATAGGGGATTTCGGTAGCTAATGGGGACGTGTAGAGTGATTTAACGACAACAATTGTAATTGATTATCACAATTAATACTACGAACATAATATATTTTTAATGTTGACTCGACTGGCGAATCCTTTCAGCACCATACAGTTAACATATGGGTACATAATTGAGTGCCAATATAATTCCTGTTGGTCACCGTATAAAGCGGTTCTGGTTCAAATCCAGAAGGAATCCAGGAGGCATGTCAATACATGTGCACGACAATGCAGAAATACAACTATCTTAGAACGTACGGATGCTAAACTTACTACGGAATTTACGCTTACCGACGGATACTACACTTACTATGAAAACTACACTTACAAGGATACTGCACATTCTCCGTTTTTATGCATTTAAAAAAAAAAAAAATTACAATCATTGATTTCTATAATTGTTAAAATAGTAATTATATATTACTATAGTTATAAAATTTATCAAATTTAACAAATCAATTCCTCATGTATATATGTGGAAAAAAAAGTGTAAGAATATATATAAAGTATATGGCTAATGTAAGTTCGAACTATTGCTCATTTTCTGAAGACTACGCTTACTACGAAGACAACGAAAACTACGCTTACTACGAAGACTACGAAGACTACGAAGACTACCCTTACTACGAAGACTACGAAGACTACGAAGACTACCCTTACTACGAAGACTACGAAGACTACGCTTACTACGAAGACTACGAAGACTACGAAGACTACACTTACTACGGAGACTACGCTTACTACGAAGACTACGAAGACTACGAAGACTACGAAGACTATGAAGACTACGAAGACTACCCTTACTACGAAGACTACGAAGACTACGCTTACTACGAGGACTACGAAGACTACACTTACTACGGAGACTACGCTTACTACGCTTACTACGAAGACTACGCTTAGTACAGAGACTACGCGGATACGACTACGCTTACTACGGAGACTATGAAGACTACGCTTACTACGAAGACTACGCTTACTACGAAGACTGCGAAAGACTACGAAGAGTAGGCTTACTATGGAGACTACGTAGAATACGCTTACTACGGAGACTACGCTTACTACCAAGACTACGCTTACTAAGGAGACTACGCTTACTACGAAGACTACGCGATTACTACGGAGATTACGGTTACTATGAAGACTACGCTTACTACGAAGACTACGAAGACTACGAAGACTGAGCCTACTACGGAGACTAGGCTTACTACGAAGACTACGCTTACTACAGAGACTACGCTTACTACGGAGACTTCTCTGACTACGGAGACTACGCTTACTACGAAGACTACGAAAGACTACGAAGAGTAGGCTTACTATGGAGACTATGAAGACTACGCTTACTACGAAGACTACGCTTACTACGAAGACTACGCTTACTACGAAGACTACGCTTACTACGAAGACTGCGAAAGACTACGAAGAGTAGGCTTACTATGGAGACTACGTAGAATACGCTTACTACGGAGACTACGCTTACTACCAAGACTACGCTTACTAAGGAGACTACGCTTACTACGAAGCTACGATTACTACGGAGACTACGGTTACTACCAAGACTACGCTTACTAGGAAGGCTACGAAGACTAGGAAGGCTACGCTTACTACGAAGACTACGAAGAGTCCGAAAACTACGAAGACTACCCTTACTACGAAGACTACGCTTACTACGGAGACTACGCTTACTACGAAGACTACGCTTACTACGAAGGCTACGCTTGCTACGGAGACTACGAAGACAACGCTTACTACGAAGGCTACGAAGACTAGGAAGGCTACGCTTACTACGAAAACTACGCTTACTACGAAGACTACGCCTACTACGAAGACTACGAAGACTACAAAGACTACAAAGACTAGGCTTACTACGACGACTACTAAGACTACGCTTACTACGAGAACTACGCTGACTACGAAGACTACGCTTGCTACGAAGACTACGCTTGCCACGATGATAAGGCTTACTACGATGACTACGCTTGCCACGATGATAACGCTTACTACGATGACTACGAAGACTACGCTTGTTACGGAGACTACGAAGACTACGGAGACTACGCTTACTACGAAGACTACGGAGACTACGAACAAAACGCTTACTACGAAGGTTACGCTTACTACGGAGACTACGCTTACTACGAAGACTACGCTTACTACGAAGACTACGCTTAATACGAAAACTACGCTAACTACGAAGACTACGCTTGCTACGAAGACTACGCTTGCTACGAAGGCTACGCTTGCTACGGAGACTACGCTTGCTACGGAGACTACGCTTGCTACGGAGACTACGCTTGCTACGGAGACTACGCTTGCTACGGAGACTACGCTTGCTACGGAGACTACGCTTGCTACGGAGGCTACGCTTGCTACGAAGGCTACGCTTGCTACGAAGGCTACGCTTGCTACGAAGACTACGCTTGCTACGAAGACTACGCTTGCTACGAAGACTACGCTTGCTACGAAGACTACGCTTGCTACGAAGGCTACGCTTGCTACGAAGACTACGCTTGCTACGAAGACTACGCTTGCTACGAAGACTACGCTTGCTACGAAGACTACGCTTGCTACGAAGACTACGCTTGCTACGAAGACTACGCTTGCTACGAAGACTACGCTTGCTACGAAGACTACGCTTGCTACGCTTACTGCTAAGAGCGATTTGATATGCATTCCACCTCAGGACATTAGGATTCGGGTCTTACAGGCGGCATACAGGCCATGTGTATGTACCTTGGGACATTTGGATTCGGGTCTTACAGGCGGCATACAGGCCATGTGTATGTACCTCAGGACATTTGGATTCGGGTCTTACAGGCGGCATACAGGCCATGTGTATGTACCTCAGGACATTTGGATTCGGGTCTTACATGGGGTCGTTACCGACATTTGGATTCGGGTCTTACATGGGGTCCATGCCCCCGTGACT